>JAKRZM010000295.1:202564-225346 GCA_036379175.1 Heliconius cydno galanthus
CAAATCAGGGTATCGACGTGTAGAAAATCTATGGTGGATTATATTAAAAGAAAACAAGGGAACTGCATATTGCGGTCGGTGACCGCAGAGCTAGTTATCCTGCGGGATTTGAACTTTAGTTAGCGGCCGTCAATGGGGAAATAACGGATATTACTACTTATATTATTATAGTTCGAGTGTCATTTTAGAGACCTGTCGTTGTGTAGGAACACAAGCGCTTGTGGTGAGAAACAGAACTAAGGGATAAAGCGTGAAACTTAAAAAATAAAATATAATCCTTTGTAGGGTATCATATCTCAAAAAGTAAAAACGGAACACTTGTTCGTCTGTCAAGATCATTATTCGCGAGATCGCATAAAGGTATCAAGCTGAAATTATTGTTAAATATTCATACCTATGGAACTTTAAGCACAGAAAAAATAAGCTCCTACGTAATCGAGATATACGACAATTTTGTATCGATTTCATTACATTTTTTATATAACTCGCCCTGTAAGATGAGAGAATTTACAATACAAAGAAAGGAAAAATTCCGAAAAGTGGAAACTTGTTGTTATTTCATAGAAAAATCATTTGAAAATTTATATTTGTACATTGTACCTACATTCCATTGACTTACATTGCTAAAATTGGTACGAAAGCCTGGGGGCAAGTCTGACTCGCACTTAACTGGTATTATTCTTAATACGTTTTAAACATATTATTAGCCGCCTAGAATCTATTCAATTACGTTAAGCAAACGTACGACTTTTCCTTTTATTCGGCTTAAATGTTTTGACATAATGACATAATGAGATTACCATACCTGATCGACATCAAAGGTAATTAAATATACTTTATATTACTGTTAGAGTAAAACCACAAATTTTCCCGAATATTAAATCCTTTCTAATGTTAGATATCATTCATTTCCTAAATTATATTTTAGTAACAAATTATTGTGATATTCCTGATATGAAATATAAATCGTATATATTATAATCGCTAATACTTGCCAAGAGGTAGATCACCCATGCGATGGACTGACCAAGTAAAATCAGCTGTGGGCGGTAAATTGCATGAGTGCACTAGAATGGCGACCAACAGAAGGAAATGGAGTGAAACTGTGGCAAGAATAACAAAAGCCAAAAACGTGACTACATGATGGCCACGACCGCTCCGTCAAGAGCGTAACGACTGAGAAGAAGAATACTTGCCTATATTTTTGACGTGATACAAACATTAATAGACATTGAATATTTAGAGGAAGAGGGACTTTGAGGAAGGGAATCATATAAGAGACGATAACTCTTCTCTTATATGATTCTCCTAAGCGTTAGCTTTAGCGTTAGCGTTAGAAAAGGAGAGATTTTTCTATTTACATTTATCAATATGTGTATGAATGATTGACCCCATGGAATAAACGAATTTGTGAAGGATGAGTTCATAAGCGCATTACAGTATGTACAACCTCATATAATATTATGGACATTTTGGAAACTATTTACATTAAAAAAAAAGTCGTTTTCCGAGCAAGGAATTTGGACGTCGAAAATATCCTTTTAAATTAAATAAAGTGGAGAGCAGAGTGTCTTAACACTAATATCTCTATGCAACTTGCTAAATAAATAAAATACCTAAATATAAAAAATAAATAAAATACCTAAATAAAGAAAATGAAAAATAACATTAAAAAATACTAAATGCTTGTAAACACAGCTTTACAACTAAATTGAATGAACAAAGTCATACTAGCGTGGTACGTAGCGAGCGCACAATTGCTACCGCCGTATACCTCTCATTTAAATAACTTCTTGGAGGTAAGTGCAATTTTAGTGACATTTTGTTTATACGAGTATACCACAACCGCGACCTTTGCGAAGTAGTTTTGTATAAAACCATCGGTTAATTCTAGTATTTACAACTAGGTACAACTAGAAATGGACTTAAATATGTTTTAAGAAAGTGTGTTTAAGGATATTCGCTTCTATGAGGATATAACGATGCAAAATATGAGTTTTTATACTTATTTATGTATGTACGGAATGTTATGTAAGTTTTTCATGTATTTTATGACTAAAATAGTGGTCTTCTTTCCGTATACTTTTTAGATATTTAAAAAAAATAAATTTTCAACGTTATTACTTTACAATATATGAAGTGAGAATTAAAACTGTGTTGTTAATTTTATTATAGTAAAATTTTTAAATTATATAATAATAATTCTGAATGAAAACAATAATTGGTTGTTAAAACTTCAAATCTCATATGACAAATTTGGCATAATGAGTTGCATCTAATACTGGCACTGGCTCTAAATGGACGGAAGTGGAGAATGGAGACATTTCTTAGACAAAACTTTAGTCACTATTTCGGTACACATTATTATACATCTCGTATAAAAAAATAAAACAAATTTAAGCTAAAATTTCATTTTGATCACATAAACATTCAATATTATTTTTTTGGCTCAAAAATAACAACGCGATAACTTTTAAACTTGACCTTTTAATGATAAAAAATAATTCATAGTGAGAATTCAAATTATGCAATAATTGAAAAATTATGAAGAATAGAAAATTAAAAAGAATTTTAAAATTATACAAGAAGCTTGACGTTAAAATGGATTGAACATGTATGTATGGACATCAGTTCGATCCCATTCGTATCATTTTTTTTTCTCTTTTTTTCCTTTAGATGATACTGCTAATTCAGAGGCAGAAAGTGTGACCGTAAATGCGATTGGTCGTGGGTTCGATCTCCACTTGAGGAAGTGAAATATTTTTTGGTGTCGCCTCGAGAATTCGGTGGAAAATGAAGAACAGAGTGTCTCAAAATTAGGTTCCCCTACCCTGCTGTGTAGGGGATACGGCGTGGAGCTGATTTATTTTTATTTATTTTAATTCAAATTAGCAAGTAAATAATTGTGTATCGTGTCGCCAGTATTAAAATATGTACGCTTAAAACATTATAGGTATATATAATTTCATTAAACATGCAAGCTAGCTTATCGCATATAATATAAGCGTGGGTGACAATTTGCAGAGCGACGTGACGCGTCAGTGGATGATCGAGCATCAAAATGTTTTTTCTTTTTTTTCAGCTTCACGTGTCCCGCATGTAGCAGGATAGGCAGAGGGAGATTAGTGTTAAGACACTCCGCTCGCTTCCTGTAGTGTGCTCTCAAAATGTTATCTTAACAATAATATCAAAATATACATATTAGAGTTACGTGTGAAAAAAGTTATTTTCAGTTCAATTTCGGTAGCAGTGAGGCCAGTAGTGGCTGGGGCACAAGTCTGCGACTGTAAATAAGACAGCTTATGGGTTCGATTCCCACTCGAGGCAATGAAATATTAATATTTTCATTTCCTTGCTCTGGTAACGAAGCCACTCAACACGCATTGCCTCTAGACTTTGGCGGAAAGTGGGAAACATAATTTTCTAACACTAGGTTCCCTGCTATGTGCGTAAAGCTAAAAATAAAAAATAAAAAGATATAAAAAATAGATATTTTTTTTCTACTATGCGCAACAAACATCTTTTAAGTGGAAATTAAAACAGCGTCGTAAAAGTGGAGGTTATGAAGCGATAAAACCTTATCTGTGATTGTATAGTAAAAACGTAAGCAGCAACCAAGCTATTTCGCACAGAATTTATTATTACTAGCGATCCGCTCGCGGCTTCGCCCCCTTGAATTACGCTATTAATGTTAATTAATCTTTTTTTTTTTTTTATGGTAAAAGGACAAGGCAAACGAGCGTTCGGGAATCTGAATTACTTTCGTGTTCTAATAATATTATCATTTTTTTAAACAACATCTAAAAAACTACACACACACACACACATTTAAAAGTTTGTAATGATTTTCTTTATGAAATACCTAAATATTTTCACTTCTCGGATTTTTTTCATTATTTGTATTTTTTATTTTTTTGTATGTTTAACTTCTTACTTTGACCCAAACTTTACAACTGTAGGTCCGGGAAGTACTCTCTAGGTTTTGATTACGCAACGAATTTCATACAGAGTGCTTGCATTTAGAAACTTTACTTTTATTGTGTTTCAAGAGACCGTAGACCTGCATATTTGATATTAATGTCAGCATGATACCTCGAGATAAATGCTCTTGACAGACGGACAGACATATAAGGGTTTCGTTTTTTCCTTTCGAGATATCGAACCCTATAAATATATAAATAAATAATAATTCAATTTAAAATGAAATGAGCTATCAGTGGTCATGTTTATTTATATGATAAATTATTGCGGCTTTGATATGCTTTAAAATAGATTTATGTTTAATTGAGGTATGATATATGGGGCCAACCATATCAACCCATAACCGTCTCGTCTTGTTTTCACTCAGAAGTGTTGCGCTTCGACCAAAACTTACGAGCAACCAGGCAGACTTTACGTCTAAGATAGATTTAGGGTTTCTAAAAAAAATTAGAAGAAATCAATGTACAATGAAAAATTTCAGCAAATATTTTTGACAAACTAATACAAAAAACTAAACAGATTCAACATATTTTTTTCTAGATGACGGAAGCAGTGGCTAAAGGAGAATCTGTATTGCTAATCCAGGCTCGCGACAAATTTGTCGCACAGTTTGGTCGCGAGCCTGTCGCAGCAGCCGCAGCACCAGGCAGAGTTAACCTTATCGGCGAACACGTGGACTACTGCGAAGGCTTTGTATTACCTGTGGTTTGTATTTTATGTTTCTATATAGTCGTACAGATAATAAATTAATGCACATTGTCTGTCTGTATATGCGGCAGTTCTGGGTTCGATTACTATTTACCTTTTCATTTTCTGTCTTCAATATAACATTTGGTGGCAAGAAAGAGCGCAGCGTTGAGTCCCAACACTCAACACGTAATGTTTCGATTATCGTACGGAAAGTATGGAATAAAGTGTTTTAACCTATTACACCTATAGCAAGGTAGCAGAGGGAACCACTAGGTTCCCTGTGTATGATGAAGCCTGAAGCTATTTATGTTAATGGTATTTATTGTATGCTTAAGTTTTTATGTCACCGTTAGTGGAGTTTATAAAATTTTATAGATTTTCTGTATGATGTAAAATTTTGTTAGTTTTATTACTATATCTTTATATTATGCATTTGAATTATTGGTCTTCTTTTAGAAGATAACCTCATCAGATTACGAGGTAAGATTTTAACATTCCTAAACAGGTGAAACTATTATAGAGCTGTTTACAGGGTCAATTAAAAAAAATACAAAATATTATACAGTATTTTAATTATAATACGAATTCTATTTTTTTTTCATCTTGTTGTGTTCTTGTTTATCATTATTGTTAGTTATTTCAATGTCAAAACTTTATTTAATAATGATATTACGTGAACACATATCATTATCAATCATGTCACATTTTTTAAACATTTTTTTTTAATTAAGAAAAAACATACACGCGCTAAGCAATTAAATAATTAAAATTATCTGTAGTTTATTAGTTTTATTTTATGTTATTTTTTTTAGGAGAGTTCATATAAAACACAATAATGATGCATTTCTTCGTTCTCGTGTCGAGGTAAAGCGCGTCGTTGAGTTCCACTACTCAACACGCAATACCTCGGGAATTTGGCGGGAAATGGCAAACGGAGTGTCTTAACACTGGGTTCCCTCTGCCTACCCTGCTATATGCGGGATACAGCGTGACGCTAAAAAAATGTAAAAAAAGTGACTAAACGCAACAGGTTGTGGGTTCGATCCCCAATTGAGGGTGTTAGTTAGTGAATTATTATTTTCTTAATATTTTTATTTCTCTGTTTATTTCTTTATATATTATAATGGTTGTAATATTGATTTGATGATTGCTATTTAATGTGAAACATTTGCTTGTCATTAGCCATATACTTTTGATTTTTTTTTAAATATTTTTTCTATTTTTTTGTGACACCATTATTCGTGATGATCTTAATTACATTATTTAATTACAATTCAATATAATAACAACAATTTGGCAGCCAAAATATTAACTGAATCTGGGAAAACTTTTTCAATTTATCAAAATGGAGGTTATAATGCTTTTCTAAATACATTAAAGACTAAGTTCAAGTTATGACCTTAGTTAAACGAAATATTTTTAAAATATTATTTTAAATTGCGTTTATATTATTTATTAACTTCACGCTTTACACANTCTTAGCGTTCAAACAAACAAACAAACAAACAAACAAACAAACTCTTCCGCTTTATTATATTAGTATAGATATATTATAATGGTTGTCAATTAATATTGATTTGATGATTGCTATTTAATGTGAAACATTTGCTTGTCATTAGCCGCAATATTTTAATTTTTTTTAAAAATATTTTTTGTTTTGTTTTGTGACACACCATTATTCGTGATGATCTTAATTACATTATGTAATTACAATTCAATATAATAACAACAATTTGGCAGCCAAAATATTAACTGAATCTGGGAAAACTTTTTCAATTTATCAAAATGAAGGTTATAATGCTTTTCTAAATACATTAAAGACTAAGTTCAAGTTATGACCTTAGTTAAACGAAATATTTTTAAAATGTTATTTTAAATTGCGTTTATATTAGTATCAATTTTTTTATTAGCTTCACGCTTTACACACACATAGCACAGTAGGAAGGGGGAACCTGGAAACAAAATGTTAGGACACTGCTCCCCATTACGACACTTTCGCCGAATTCCTGGGGTATTGCGTGTTTTAAAAAGAAAAAAAATATACGTTTTCTAAATAAGTATTTTTCTTTCCCGAGTGTGGAATAACACTTTAAAAATGTGGAAAGAGTTCCACCACTCAGCACGAAATGCCTCCAAAATTTGGCAGAAAGTAAAGGGGTTATATGTATGTGAAAACCAACATATATTTTTATCTTTTATTACAGGCTCTACCATTCCTAACAGTTGTGCTTGGTAGCTACAATAACACAAATGAATGCAATATCCTCTCCATCTTGGCCAACGGAGACCAGCTCACGGCTAGTTTCTCTTCGTCATCAGAACTGAAACCTGGTGAACCAGCTTGGGCCAATTATGTAAAAGGAGTAGTTGCTAATTTTCCAGGTAAAATTATCTGTTTTTTGACACGGAAAGATATTACGGAACGATTTGACTGTAAATGCAATGAGGACTAAGAGGGAATGATTATGTTTAATTTATTTTTATTTCCTCATTCTGGAAAAAAGAAGTAAAAATAAAGTAATAGCGTTGAGTTACATCACGTTACATTTTCCGGAGAAACGGGACGTCATTGCAGGGTAGTCATTGTCTGCTAGGTTCTCTATGCGGCGAAAATCATAACACTACTTTTTTTAAGCAAAATAAAAACTTTTTTTAATATTTTTGGTTTAATTTGCAATTTGAAAACGATGATTGCAATTTATTCTTTCATCATTTGGTGCAACAATCACGTATTTTCTTAGTTTGTAAATAATCTTTTCGTATACATTCACTTAATTGACACATATTTGAAAAAAAATAAGTCAGGTTTGTAAAATTTATTTATAGCCAAATTAAGCGGCTTTGACGCTGTAATCGTGTCGGACGTGCCGATGGGGTCGGGGGTGTCGAGCAGTGCATCCTTGGAGGTGGCGGTTTTTACTTTTCTAGAAGCTCTTACTGGGATACGTGTTGAGTATGAGTTTTTTTTATTTATTGAAACATTTTAAAACTATTCAATTCTTAAAATTGTTTTTTCTACCTACAGAAAATGCAGACGCGTGAACTCTCGTTATTTTCCATCTTTCAATCATTTTAAAGATTATATTTACTAATTTTCTTATTTAAGTACCCGTAAATATCGTAATCCTATTGTTATTAGTTTTTGTTTACAATTTGTACTAAATTTAAACTTTTCAATTACCAGTAGATTCTATATAAATCTAAGTGCTTAGAAAGCTTTTTAACTTTTGTCCCTTTTAGAACGAATATTATATTGTTTGTCTCGAAACATTGTTTGTCTAAACAGAAATAGATCTCTATGTAGAGTTAACGTCATTGTCCCGCAGCTTAGTAATCATCTCAAAATATATAGTGTGTGACGCAGTGGTCCACCGTCGGACTGTAAGCATGACATTCTGGGTTCGATTCCAACTATGGAGAAATAAGGCAAATAAACACTGTTAGAAGGCAAATTACGTCGATGAGATCCATCGCCTTAAAAGTTCAGCGGAAAGTGGGGAACGGAGTGTCGTAACACTAGATTCCCTCTGTCTACACTGCTTATGTGGAATTCAGCGTGAAGCTGAAAACGTAAATTTCCTTAACAATAATTATATTAAGATAGCATACAATAATCCACTATAAATACGGACAGAAATTGACGTAAACGTCAGGTCAAGACATCAATAGCGATCCAATTTGCCGGCCGTTTGAAATGTCTCTTGGTGATGTTGTATTCAATAAATTAAATACGTATAATAAATTTGTATTTATAAAATAGATTTTATGTATACAAAAACGTAAAATAAGTTTAAGCAGTGGAAATTGCAGCCTGGAAAGATATTTTTCTTCCCTACATGTGAATTGAAATTTGAATTGAAGTATAGAAACTTTTTAAATGCGACAGCTGTGGATTCGATTCTCACTCGGGAGAAATATTTAATACTTTACTTTCTTCGCTGCGGTAACGAGGCAACGCGTGGCGTTAAGTTCCGACACTCAACACGCAATGCCTCGAGAATTCGGTGGCAAGTGGGAAACGGTAGTGTCTTAAATGAGGACAGAGTTATTAACACTAGGTTCCCCCACACCTAGTGGTTTACGAACAAGTTGAATATTAAACCATTATATTTAGTCCGACACTATAGAGCCTATCTACATGCTATAGAGCCTAAAATTACTAAACTATTTTTCTTAGGCCAGTCAATAAAGCTCTGTTATGTCAGAAGGCAGAGCACGACTTCCCCGGGATGCCTTGCGGTATAATGGACCAATTCATCGTCACTATGGGGAAGAAGGACCACGCTTTGCTCATTGATTGTAGGTGAGTTTACTACTTTTATTATTAAATTAAAAGTTTGTTGTAACTTACTCGGTTTAATATATTTAATATTTTCTTTTCCGCGCTCTGATAACAAGTCAAGGCGTAGCGTTGAGATTCGCCACTCAAATATTCGGTGTAACAAACGGTAATAAACGGTAACGGTAGTGTTTTAATAGGGAATGGAGTATATCACTACTAGGCTTCCACGTTCCCTCTGCATATTTTTCTATGTGCGGGATACAGCGTGAAGCTAAAAATATAAATTAATAAACAAATAATCGAATTGTTGATTTCTCAGAAACTGTATGAATCGTGTCTCGTACTATTTCGACTCTAACGTTAAATATTTAATTACGTACATGTGAACATTATACGCTAATTAATATAGTATAGATTCTGTAGAATTACGTAACATAATGTAATTTACACCTCATAATTCTGATATCTCTTGTATCTGATATCTTATTGTATAATAAGTCCTGTATTGGAATTATGGATTATTATTTTCCGCCATATTGAAAACCTAGTGACGCGCTCGCGGCTTCGCCCGCTTTCCACATATAATACTTTTATTATGCTGCATTTACCAACTGATTGATTTTATAATTTATACATTCAATCATATACACCTTGTTTTCATAATTCAGAAAAATCAGAAAACAACGACTGTAGAAGTGAAATAATAATGCCTTTAACATATTTTTTAAATATACGAGTATGTATAGATTTTAAGGGTGTAACAGGAAGTGGCAAGTCATTCAATATATTTATTGCTTGCATCTTAAATAAGTGCTCATAGAACTTGAGCTTATCGGTATTCTAAAAGTGAGATTCTCAGAGGATCTCAATCTATTTGTACGCGTGCCTAGGAATTCAAACATCTCCCTTAAATAAGGAGGAGATGAGTAAATGCAACACAGCGCAGAAGTAAAGCTGGCAAAAATCAGATTCTGTTGACAGCGGATTGGGAGTTTTGGCCACTTGAATTTCGTACACACGGTCGTATTTGTGTAAGTTAAATATGAACCGAATAACAAACAAACAAGCCAAGCAATTTTGAAGCCGCTAAAGTTTGCTTAGATAGTCCTATATATGTGGGTTACGTAAGGATAGTTTGCGTCATGATTGATTCTTTTTTTATAGAGGGAACCTAATGTTACGACACTTCGTTCTCATCAAGACACTTCCGTTCCCACTTTCCATTGCAACATTTAAACATTGCTTGTTGAGTGGTGGAGCTTGGTTCAGTTTCTTTATAATTACTTAATACTAGTAAACTTTTTAAAATAAAACAATATTTTTCAACTTTGTTATAGTATTATGATAAAAATCGGTCAAATGCGAGTAGGACTCGCATTACCGTTGACAGACAATCCTCAACGGGACGTACAATTTATAGGTATAACTTAGCAAACCTAAGTTAGCGGACGTATGCATATATTTGTATGAAGTAAACTACAAATATATGTTTGTAATGCTATATGTGGAACTGAAAAAATTATTGATCAATTTATGTAATAATTATAGTTCTAAAGTTACATTTGTCGGTTCTAAATTCGACAAGAAATGTATAAGTCAGTAAGATACATTTTCTTCTTCTTCTTTTCTTTATTTTTGATTAATTTTCTTCTATAAAAATAAAAGAGTGAAGCAATTTAGTGTTTTTAAATACTCTATTATCTGAGCCTCTATCAAATATATCTCTGTCAAAAGCGAGACGTCATTAACAAGCACTTCGCGGAACCTAAGTGGGTTTCCCTTTATTAAATCAGTAATTAACTAAGGTTCGAGGGGGAAATTTCTACTTATATATAAAGTAATTACAAATATTGTATTACAACTGCACCTGGAGGTTAAATAAACTGATATTTTGTTACTATTGTCATTATTAATCATTATTGTATTAATCATTATTGTTTTTTAAATTGTGATCTGCATGCCTTTTAGTAAAGTGGATAAGGTATATATTTTCTGCATATTTGAAAAAGAAAAAAACATTTTTTTTAATAAAATCAAATCAAACCTTCAAGCAATCTGGAAGAGATTGCTTGAAGCAATAAGGCCGCCTTTGCATACATTTTATAAAAATATATTGTTTCTTTTTCTGTTATATTATTTTGTGTGCAATAAAGTTTTTTCTATTCTATTCTATTCTATCAAAATAAACCAGCTTCACGCTGTATCCTGCACATAGCAGGGCAGAAGGAATCTAGTGTTAAGACACTAAGTTCCCCACTTTCTGGAGGCATTGCGTGTTGAGTGGCAGTAACTCAACGCCGCGCTTTGCTTCGACATCAGAGCGAAGAAATGGAAATATAAACGTAAATAAATATTTCACTTCCTTGAGTGGGGATCGAACCTACAACCATCGCGTTACAATCACACCCTTGTGCCGCTGGACCACGACGGAAATTTATAATCTAAGCGGTTTGACCACTAAACCACACCGGTACCATTACTAAGTATTCGCATAGAGATTGTGACCACTGTATTTATTTAGTTGAGTTGAAGCTTTTTTCTATAGTCTGTGATGGCGCATTTTATATTATGTCACTTTGAAATGGAACAGAGATTTCGCGCGCTGTCATACAGCCTGACAGTGATATGATTAATTTGAAATTAGGTTTTAGCTGCGGCTTCGCCCGCATTGTCAAATAGGGATAGTTTAAACAGTTTAAAGTTGTATGTAACAAATGATATGTTCTGAGTGCATGACGTAACTTTGTCTACATACAGTGGGTAGCTGTATAGTCTTCTACTCTTTTGTGTTCGCATAATTTTAATTTCTTAGAATATTATAAACTAATTAACACAAGGATCTTTATTCCAGATCATTGAAATCAGAGCAAATACCAATGGATTCCAGCGAAGCTGTCATACTAGTAGTTAATTCCAATGTAAAACATCAGCTCACTGGTAGTGAGTACCCACAAAGACGGGCACAGTGTCAAGAAGCAGCTGAGAAGTTGAAATTACCTTCATTGAGAAGCGCCAAAGTTGAGGATTTGGCAGGTATTTCTAAATTATATCGTCCTTGGTTAGTTTTATTTAAGCTTATTTGTCTTGGAATAAGCCCAATGAACTTAGTATACTAAATAAATACAAAAGACATTCTTTTACTTTTATTTTTGGAAGTAAACATACCTTATGTTCAATTCCTTTTGTTTAATTTAGATTTGGATACCTACACAAGATACGAAATCCCGATAAATATAAAAATAACATTGTCTTGGATTCGTAATCCACATCCTGAACATTGACGTCATCCATGTCGTCATTCTATTTTTGCCTCACGTTGTATCCCGTTCATAGCAGAGTAGGCAGAGTGAGAGGCATTCTACAAAAAACCAAGGTATCCCTTTCTTAATCCTTTATTGCTCCACAGCCCCCTCTATCTTTCAGTATTAGTTCAATACAACACACAAGACGACATACGACAAGTTCTGATAAGTAGGTATTTTAGAAACATACGTACCAGTCAAAATCAAAACCTTTCTTTTTGCTTCGTCCAAGTCGTGTAAAAACGTGACGCAATCCAACGTTGACGTTTGACATGAACATGAAAAGTGAATTATTCTTCAAGTACGTCACATCCTTCACGTATTTTCCTTCTTACAAATACGAAGAAAATCCAAAAATATTAAAACAATCAGACACTGTCCCGCTGTGCTACAATGGCAATAATGGTACTCTTATAATATATAAAAGTTATCGTTATTTTGAAAATTAAATACGCGTTACAATTTGATTTTGTTTTTTTTTGTGTAACAATTCTGTTAAAAATTCAGTAATTGAATAATAAATATCTTATTTTATATAATATCTAGTGGACCCGAACGCGGCTACGCCCGCTTGAACTATATGAATATTTATTAAATATATTTATGAAATTATTTTCAGTTTTCAATAGAGAAACGCGTTAAGGAAGCTAATTTTGGGTAACGTTTTCTAACAACAAACTTGGCAAATTGTTGCTTAGCAACGGTCGCATAGCGACGGTTGTTATTAATATGGCGGAATTAATTGCATATCAAATTAATAAGTGTTTAATGTAATATTTTCGATATATTTGTATATTTCGAAAATATTACAAATATGAGAAAAAAGTATCCTATGTTCATCCCGAGACCCTGAAGTATCTCTATATGAGATACTATATTTTATCGCAATTAAATTAGCTGTTTGGCCCTGATTGTGTAAAAGACAGACAAACAGACAGACAGACTGAGTTACTTTCGAATTTATAATATAGGTACGGATCTGAGGCCAACCGTGGCGCAGGGGCACAAAGTATGATTGTAAAGGCGACTGGTTGTGTGTTCGATCCCCAACTCAGGAAATTAAATATTTATTTAATTGTATATTTAAATTTCTTGGCTCTGGTTTCGAGGGAAAACGCAGCAATGAGTTCCGCCACTCCACACTCAATGCTTCCAGAATTCAGCGGGAAGTGGTGAGCGGAGTGTCTTAACACTAGCTTTTCTCTGCCTGTTACAAGCGAGATACAGCGCGAAGTTGAAACGTATTAAATTATTGAACAACATTCACAAACATTTTGAAACTTCTTAATGAAATAAGGCTATCTTTCCAAATTACGAATTTGTTCGACGAAGTGAATACTGCTGCCAATTATTGTAACTTAGCCGGAATGATTTAATTATTAAAGTCAGAAGTTATGAAGTTAGCATTATATAGAAGCTAGTTTGGAAGTAGAGGACGGTGTGAACTCGTAGAAACGAAGTACTTTAAGTTTTCTAAAAATAATTTATAAAGGCGGTCTTGTGACACATCGTTCAAAACTACTAGTAATTATGTATAATTATCTGAAAGTTTCATAATGCTAAATGAAAATATATTAAAATGTGCTTCTGTGTGCTTTCATATAATAGCCTAAAACTATCGCTTTAATGGTTCTATAATTAGTAGGTCTCCTAAATAATAATTAACTCAGGACCCCCACAAATTACGGTCTTCTTTCGAATTTCGGGGGATTCTTTCTACTACCCTCATCATATAACATAATATAACATTCGATATTTTATATATTCACACGTACCCTACACTATTCTCAACTATTCCATTTTTTTTTCTTAAACACGTCGTACTCGTGCTTAAAATATTTTGCGCCAATTTTATCTTTTCTTGTTTATAAAATGTTGGCGAAGTTCACGTTAAATATTACAAAGAAAAACAACAACAAGTTTATATATACAATTTCTTTCGAAAGTGAATATTTATTCTTCTTTAGGCGCATTATTCTTCAAGATATCGGATTTTATGGAGGAAAATGTGTTATAATTGGGTAAATACGGCTTTCAAATTTAATGCTTATAATAATTGATGTTTTTTGACACCTTCTTGACATAGCTGAGTGAGATTACTGGAAGCGTTCGTGACATTATGAGGGTTGAAGGAGATATCTTTCGTGTGAACTAATTTTAATTATTAAAAAAATACATTTGAAATCTTATTTTATTTATATTTACTGTGTTCCATATTAGAAAAAGGTCTATTTTAATATCTATTTTAAAATCTATTTTAACGTTACATTTAAGCTACGACTTAATCATTTAAGGCTAGAATAAGGTGTGAGAAAGATGTTTAAAAATTCCTTTCTCTCCGATCTGCAATTTCTTCGTCCGCCTCTATGATGAACGCATTAGAATATAAAATATATTTTTTGTCTGTGACACCGAGCTCTATACAACAAACTAATCTATACTAATATAATAAAGCGGAAGAGTTTGTTTGTTTGTTTGAACGCTAAGATCTCTGGATCTACTAGATCGATATACTTTGTTTTTGTTTTGTATGAAAGCTGCATTCTTCAGAAGTGCTATAGGCTATATAATATTACATTACACATATGTACTAATATATTAAAATACTTTCTAATTTTGCATGCAATTTATTCTGCCATGTTAATAACAACCGTTGTTGCTAAGCAACGGTTTGCAAAGTTTCTTTGTTGTTTTAAGAAAACGTCACCCAAAATGAACTGATATTCTGATATTCATCCTTATAGAAATAAATATATTATATAATATTTAATAAATATTCCTATAGTTCAAGCAGGCGTAGCCGCGTCCGGGTCCACTAGTCTATATATATAAACACAGCCGTAACCGCTGATGGTAGAAACGTGAAATTTGGACAGATGCTTACTTTCGTAATCTGGACATCCACTAGAAGGGATTTTGAAAAATTTTAACCCTAAAGGGATGAAATAGGGGTTGAAAGTTTGTATGCAAAAAAATTTAAATAGGCATCGATTTTTATAAAATTTAAAATTCACACTCTTAAAAATATTTAATTGAACACGTGTTTCATGGTTTTTTAGAATTTACCCCCTAAGGGTGTCAATAAGGGGTTGCAAGATTGTATGGAAAAATCTTTAAATCGTCACCGATTTTTATAAAATTGAAAATTGAGACTCTTAAAAATATTTCATTGAAGACGTGTTTCATAGTTTATTAGAATTCACCCTTATGGGTGCAAATAAGCATGCGAAGCTGCGCGCGTCCGCTAGTCTATATATATAAAAGGACTTGTCCTCACTGACTGAGGTAAGACGCACGCACAGCCGTAACCGCTGATGGTAGAAACGTGAAATTTGGACAGATGCTTACTTTCGTAATCTGGACATCCACTAAGAAGGGATTTTGAAAAATTTTAACCCTAAAGGGATGAAATAGGGGTTGAAAGTTTGTATGTAAAAAAAATTAAATAGGCATCGATTTTTATAAAATTGAAAATTCACACTCTTAAAAATATTTAATTGAACACGTGTTTCATCGTTTTTTAGAATTTACCCCCTAAGGGTGTCAATAAGGGGTTGAAAGATTGTATGGAAAAATCTTTAAATCGTCACCGATTTTTATAAAATTGGAAATTGAGACTCTTAAAAATATTTCATTGAAGACGTGTTTCATAGTTTATTAGAATTCACCCTTATGGGTGCAAATAAGCATGCGAAGCTGCGCGCGTCCGCTAGTCTATATATATAAAAGGACTTGTCCTCACTGACTGAGGTAAGACGCACACACAGCCGTAACCGCGTAATAGGGGTTGAAAGTTTGTATGGAAAAATGTTTAAATCGGCACCGATTTTTATTAAATTTGAAATTTAGATTTTTAAAAGTATTTAATTGAACACGTATTTCATCGTTTTCTAGATTACTTCCCCTAAGGGATTGAAAGTTTGTATAGATTTTTTTTTAAATCGGCACCAATTTTTATAAAATTTGAAATTCAAGCTCTTAAAAGTATTTAATTGAACACATGTTTCATGGTATTCTAGAATTCTTCCCCTAAGGTTGCAAATAAGGGGTTGAGAGTTTGTATGGAAAAATCTTTAAAACGCCACCGATTATTATAAAATTTGAAATTTAGACGCTTAAAAATATTTAATTGAACACATGTTTCGTGGTTTATTAGAATTCACCCCTAAATAAGCAAACCAAGCTGCGCGCGTCCGGTAGTAAATATATATTTATATATTGACTTGGCTTTTCCGTCAATATTTTTTTTTGTTGTTTTTAAATATTTTTTACTTTGGACTTTAGATTTAAATACATTTTTTGTTAGTAAAATGTACGAGATGGGTACAATATTATTCTGGGATGGACACGGATCAAGATCTCTCCCCCTCCCCTTTATTTTCATGCCTATAAAGCGTAAAGCTTGAAGTTATGTTTATTTGAATCTAAAATATTTTTGTGAAACAGTACTTATAGGTAGGTATTTAAAACGTAAATACGAAGCCCAAAATTTCGAATTAACTGTTATTAAATGATAAAATGTATCGATTTAAGCATTGCAATCCAATATCAACAACCGAATTGTTTCTATTTAGATACTGAAACTCATGTTTCATTTTATACAGTGAAATCAAATATGGTAGCTAATTTTGATGGGAATTATTAGTTTCCCTAATGATATTTTATATGGTTATTGAAATATTCGACAATTTAATTTCTTTGCAAAAGGCAAAAGCGCGGCTTTAAGTTACGCTATTCAATACCTCCAGAATTCGGTGGAAAGTAGGGAATCGATTTTTAACAGTAGGCCCCCTGCTATTTGCGACATACAGCGTGAAGCTGAAAAAAAAAGAAGAATGCAGATTATTTTCCTTTTTAGTACTAATAAATATATTTCTTTATAGAATTAAAATTACTGGAATGCAACGAGTTAGTGTTTAAAAGAGCAAAGCACGTAGTGGAGGAGATTGCTCGTACAGAAGAAGTCGCCCAACTATTACCGCAAAAGGACTTTATTGCTGTAAGTTAGAGTCACTATTATATTATAAAATAGTTTTATTTTCTTTTCTAGCTTCACATTATATGTACATAGCAGAGTAGGCAGAGGAAATCTGGCAGTCGAATGTGGACACCCGTGTTGAGTGGTGGAATTCAACATTGCGCTTTTCCTCCTCACCAGAACTAAGAAATTAAAATATTTAATATTTAATTTGCCTGCTCCGAACCCACATGTCGCTTTTAAAACCACATCCTTGTGCCACTGGGCCACGATGTTATTTAAGATAAATATTATTAGCTTAAAGATTAGAATAAAAAAAAATGTATATTATCTATCATATACTCGTAGTACATTTAACTTATACTATATACTATAACATTACACGATCTGAGAATAAATCGTATTTAAAGAGAATACGGTGGTTAGGGGTTCGAATACTATTTATACGTTTTCATATTTAGCTCTAGTAGTACAAAGTATATATATAAATATATATTTTATATTTATTACTAATAAAATGTAAAAATAATATTTGCTTTTATTTCTATATTTTTCTGTCTACCATTACACACATTTGTGGCCAATGACAGTAGACGTAATTTATTGTTCGAACAGATTGCGTTTCATTAAAATTTTGAAATTTTGATCGTTTCATAATAAAAAATTTAAATAATGGCCATAAACCTTGATAAATACGATAGGCGATGATTTTAACTGGAATTGATTTATTATTTAGTATCACCCTGTATCTCGTATGTAGTAGGGGTGGCAGGGGGAGCCTAGTGTTAAGACACTCCACTTTCTGATGAATTGTGGAATCATTTCCTTTTGAATGGAAAAACTGAACCGATGCGTCGAATTATAAATAATATTTATTAAAGAGTAGAAAAATATAATTTCAATAATTTCATTTCTTTAATCTGATTACTTCGTAGGACTTATCCTATTTGCCAGTTCTTAAAAATATAATCGGTTTTATTTAAACTTAACGTTGTTAATCCTATAGCAAGGTGAACAGAGGGAGCCTAATGTTAAGACGCTTCGTTTTGCGGCTCAATTTTTAAAACATTGCGTATTGTATGGCGAAACTCAACACCGCGTTATGTTTTATTACCAGAGTCGGAAAATGGAAATAACTCATTTCCCCGAGTAGGAATCCAACCCACAATCATTGCCTTATTCGGTATATAGATACAGTCATATACAGTAAATCGTACCCTTCATGTTCTAATATTTGAATCCATATTCTAACATAAAATATAAATAAAATTATTGAATAAACGTTCAATTGCTAAATTAGATGCTTTGAGGCTTTAAATGTCTTATCCAGGAGGGATGTTAGGGATTTATTTTTATTAACCGATTTCAATAAAATAAGGAGGTTTTTAACTAAATTGTATATTTTTTTGCTTGTTACCTAAGAAATTTCAACTAGGTGAACTGATTTTGACGATTCTTTCACTAAAATTGGAATAAGGTTTTTATTTCACTTTTAATTATATATTATATAAATAATGTTTATAATAGGTTATATAATGCAGGAATTATACTGTAAAATAGTTATTATTTTCACTCATTATATAACGAAATTAAGTTATTAAAACATACAGTACCTACAAAATAATAAATTTTNCTTTTATTGTTTCGTAAAATTCATGTTAAATGTCGCAATACATTATAACTTTTGTAATACAAATACTTTTAACTTTAAGAATTAATATTGTTGTGATCTCCAAATCGATCAGACGTATTAAATAGTTTTAATTTAAATTAGTATTTTATTTTTAAAAAAGTAAATTCTCAATTAGAAAGTTTAACTAGATCCAGAGATCTTAGCGTTCAAACAAACAAACAAACAAACAAACTTTTCCGCTTTATTATATTAGTATAGAAGTATAGATATCAAATGTACATAAAATAAGATTTATTAAATATTATTATTTTAAGATTAGTACGTCAGCCGTCACGGCCAAGGGGCACACTGGTGTCACTGTAACGTGACGGTTGTGAGTTCGATCCTCAATCGAGGTAGTGGAATATTTTTCTATAAATGCCTATAATTTTTTACGTCAAGAATTTTTTTCTTTATTCGTATTTGTAAGTTCTCACTTTGTGCTTAATTTCATAACCGTAGGTCCACGGGAAGTAGTCTGTAGGGTTTAATTATGAGATAGATAAACAAAGGACGGATAACAAATTAATTCTATAAAGGTTCGTTTTGACCTTTTGAGGTACGGAAACCTAATAACGCAAACCGATTATAATTAATTATTTAAGAGTCTTTATTATTATCTTTATTAATTATAATTATTTAAGAGTCTTTCCGATTTTTCGGCAATTAAAAAGATCTTTGATACTTTGATAGGATTACTTTGCATTTTACATTTAGATATATATATTTCATCCCGATTGTCTTAAGAGACTACAAGTGTTATCCGTTTAAGGAAAAATGTTTTACGGAGTAGGTCGTTTATAGTACTAGGTAGGCTGTAGGTACGCGCGCAGGACAACGTGGTTTTTCAGATACAATTATGTAAACTTTTCAACAATAATATAAATACTCAGTTTTATTGTGAAATCCGCCCATGGATTTTGTGTAGGTTCGTGAAATCTTTTTGATCTACGCATTAACTTTCACTTTCACTGAATATTCCGCAAATTTTTGTAACATTACATGTCTCTTTTTAATAATGACTTCTATTTCTCCCAAGGTTGGCAATAACTTCTACAAATCACACGACTCGCTGAGCAAACTGATGGAAGTATCATGTCCAGAGTTGGACCGACTGGTAGACATCCTACGATCGTCCCCAGGAGTGTATGGCGCTAGAATGACCGGTGGTGGCTTTGGCGGCTGCGTTATAGCTTTAGTACGTATTGACGATGACCATATATTATACTTCTCTTTGATAACCCGTATGTATATTCTCATTAAGTAGACGAATAAGATTTAAAAGATTTTTTTAACTTCCCACTCCTGCACTTAACCTGGTTGGCAGGGGATCCTGGGAACCTAGAGAGAAGATATTTTGTTCCTATTGGACATACGCATTGCCTCACCGCCAGAGTGAGGAAATGAAAATATTAAATATTTTATTTCCTCGAGTGGGAATCAAACCTCTCACTTGTCGCTCCTGCGCCAGGACAAAGATAAGAAGAATTTTATTATAATAATTGTAATGAAAGTTTTTATATAATACTGTTTTCTTCAAGAAAGAAACCGTTTGGATTGAAAATGACAATCAATCAACATTTCAATTGGTCCTCCTGAGATTTTCTTGTAAATTACATCCAATATATTATTTATTTGCTTCACCAGATATTCTTTCATTAATTTGTAATGTAGAAATAAGTATATTATAATTATAAGGTTGATGAAACTCGAGTCGCTACTTAAAGTAAATATTAAATAAAACTAAAATCTCCATAAATATAAAGAAAATGTGAACAATCTAGCGAGTTTAATGAACTATTTCGTAAAATAAATATTTAGAGTACGTCACATAGTAAGCGAATATTTAGTTAGGAAAAGCAGAGCAAAGTTATTAAGTAAGAATTTAGTTATTTTTACTTGGCTAATAAAATATTAAAATTATATATTTTTTCTTCGTATATACAGAGTGTAACTTGATCGACGGATCAAAGGTGGTCTATGGGTCGGGGGTCTTGGCATTACCATTTCATTGGGGTCCTTTACATTGCCAGTTCATCCACAGCGATTTACAGTAGTTTAGAAGATATTTGAATTGAATTTGTGATTAAATCGGATTCTTGGCAAAGAGATTTTGGATATTGGCAAATACAGCCCGACTGTTGAATTTACCCTCGTGATTTTTTTCTCAATACAACTCAATAATTGGCCTTTCATGGCATATAATAGTTAAAAGCTGAAAATCTTAGAAACAAAATTGAAATAAAAATACTTTTTCAAAAAGTTCAATTTTAATAAAATATTTCTTCGTTTAAATGAGTTGGATCCAGAGCGACAATTATTACGCTTAGTCGGGCACATGCATTCAAATTCAAATTCAAATTCAAAATATTCTTTATTCAAATAGGCAATTATTACAAGCACTTTTGAATCGTCGAATGAACATTGGCATTGGCATGTGTTAGCAAAATAGTATCGATCTTAAATCAGCTTCATGATATACCACCAGCACCACACAGCAAGGTAGGCAGAGGGAACCTAATGTTAAGGCACTCCGTTCCCCATTTTCCGCCGAATTTTTGAGGCATTGCGTGTTGAGTGGCCAACTCAATGTAGGTTTCTTGCCTTGGTGCCAGAGCGAAGAAATGAAAATATTAATAAATAATAATTCATTCCTCCCGGACCCACAGTCGCACGCTTGTGCACCTGCTTATTTCTTCTTTTTATAACAGACTTCGATTTGAATTGATTCAGCGTGTACAATCTTACCAAAAAACAATTTCTTTTTATATATTGAATGGAAATCGAACCTATATTAATCGCCTATACAAAAAGGCACTTCAATTAACCGAATTCATTTTTTTCTCATTTGTTTATATTTTATATGTATATATTTTTTATGTTCTAGGTAAAAAATGAAAATTTGGAAGCTGCTAAGAGAAAAGTCTTATCTGAATACAAAGGCAAACCCGATTTCTTTGTATGTCAACCAAGCGACGGAGCCCGGATATTGAAAATAATATAAATCAATAAATATTATGTATTTTCCAATACAATTCAAGATTTATTTTCTTAGAACATCTTGTCGATACCAGAATGAGGTTTATTATTTTATGACATGTTTGCATTTCCGTATAATATTTTATTAGTTATTGATTTTTTTACCTCATAGGTGCAGTGATAAGTTTTAAAAACTACATATTAGGTGTTGGATTCAAATCGCTTACGAAACAATTGATGTTATTTCTTTATTTGCAAGGTTAACTTTAAAATAGATCTCGACAGATGCACATACGAACGAACGAACAAATAAATGATCTTATAAAAGCTTCGTTTTATTATTTTGGGCTATAGGACCCTAAAATTACCAAATACACCACGCTATAAATACCTGGGAACCTAGTGTTGAGATACTCCGTTTCTTCTTAAGACATTTCCGTTTCCCATTTTCTTTTCATCAATTCAACTGTCGTGTCATAGTCATTTTCTGATTGTGACATGACGGTTGTGGGTTTGATAGCTATGCGAAGAAAATTATTATATTTATTTCATTTTTATGTTATTAAGATAAAGCGCAGGGTTAATTTCCGCCACTCAACACATAATGCCCCAAAAATTGGGTAAAAAGTGTATAACGGAGTCTTTACACTAGTTTCAATCTGTCTATGAATTAATGCGGGATACAGCGTGAAGCCAATAAAAACATTATATTATGTTCCTAAAAAACTCAAATTTTATAATGTACTAGCGGACCCGGACGCGGCTACGCCTGCTTGAAATATAAGAATATAATTTCTATAGAAATATAATTTCAATCTAGATGAAATGCTAAAAGTGACTATTATATTTATTTTCATAAGGATGAATATCAAAATGACGCGGTAACGAACGCGGTCGC
>JAKRZM010000295.1:229896-261258 GCA_036379175.1 Heliconius cydno galanthus
ACCGATTTTTATAAAATTTGAAATTTAGACTCTTAAAAATATTTCATTGAAGACATGTTTCATGGGTTGTTAAAATTCACCCTTAATTACGCAAGCGAAGCTGCGCGCGTCCGCTAGTCTATATATATAAAAGGACTTGTCCTGACTGACTGAGGTAAGACGCACGCACAGCCGTAACCGCTGTGCGTAGAAACGTAAAATTTGGAGAGATGTTTACTTTCGTAATCTGGACATCCACTAAGAAGGGATTTTGAAAAATTTTTAACTTAAAGGGGTGAAATAGGGGATGAAAGTTATGTATCTATGTAAGTGTATGGAAAAAAAATGAAATCGGCACCGATTTTTATAAAATTTGAAATTTAGATTTTTAAAAGTATTTAATTGAACGTATTTCATCGATTCTAGAATTCACCCCCTAAGAGTGAAAATAAGGGGTTGAAAGTTTGTATGGAAAAATCTTGAAACCGCCACCGATTGTAATAAACTTTTAAATTTAGACTCTTAAAAATATTTCATTGAACACATGTTTCGTGGTTTATTAGAATTCACCCCTAAATAAGCAAGCGAAGCTGCGCGCGTCCGCTAGTGTACCATATTTATAGAAAAGAGAAATAAAATAAGTATTAACAATATCCATTATTAATGTGCCAAGACTATTCTAAATTCAAGAGCGGCTGAATTTTGATCTATTTAGGCAGACATTGAAATTCAGAGTGAGAACGTGTAACTTAATTTGCAAGAGCTTGATGTTTGGATGTATGTACAGTACGGCCGACGAGTCGTGGCTGATTCGATGTTAGACTTTCTGAACGTTTGCACACTGAAGTTTTTGAAGTTAGACTTTCTGAACTTCTACATAATGAAAATTTTGAAGTTAGACTTTCTGAACTTCTGTACATTGAAAATTTTGAAGTTAGGTTTTCTGAACTTCTGCACACTGAAAATTTTTATGTTAGGATTTCTGATTTTAAACGCATTGCACACTAAGGCAGAAAATAATCAATAGTGAGAAATCTGAATATTTAAATGCTTAGATTTACAGCTAATTTCAGGGCAGTTACGACTAGTATCGAGTAGTATCTCTGCACCAGCGCGTACTGTATGCAGACGTGCTAAAATCCAACTACATTTGAAGACTTATTGAAGTGACATATACACTCGTACGTATATCAGATTGTAAAATATCCCCGATTACAAAAGAAGAAGAATTTGTTAGCTTCACGCCGTATTCTGCTTATATCAGGGTACGTTGATAGAACCTAGTGTTAAGACCCTCCGTCCTCACACACCCATAATCTCCTGCTTATAGTTAGACACTGTGCCGTTGCGCTTTTGGTGTAATCTTCACCGTTTCTCTAGCAGGATGTATTATTTTTTTTTATATAAAAGCTTTATTACTGTAGTTTTATCGAAATCAGTTCAGCAAGTTGTTTGTGAAAGTGGGACAAATATGTATCCTTACAAGCTTTTATATTTACAATATTAGTAAGAGTTAATAAAATATAAAACAGCTATTACTTTACTGAATGACTGAAAATTACTTAATTTAACAAAGTAACTAAATGTATGTGGCCGTAATGGCGCAAGGGCACAAGAGTGTGACTGTAACGCGACGGTTGTGAGTTCAATTCCCACTACAGGAAATAAAATAATTATTTATATTTATATTTTCATTTGCTCGCTCTGATATCGAGAAAAAGTGCAGCGTTGAGTACCGCCACTCAACACGAATACGAACGAACGGAGTGTCTTAATACTAGGTTCCTAGTAAAGCTGAAAAAACTGATTTCAATTTTATACATCTAAAATGTGACTCTATAAGGTTTACTAAATTTAAATACAAATATATGCACAATTTACATTAAATATGATAAGATTGTGTACATAGCAAAGAGGTTAAGGGATGATTACTTTTCATCTAAGCTGCCGTCGCGACAACTTATAAAAAACTAGTGGACCCGGACGCGGCTACGCCTGCTTGAACTATAACAATATTTTCGCGTCGGTCATACTCATACTATGCCGCCCGAAGGCTAGGTCATTTATTTTCAATAAATTGCATGTCAAATTAGAAAGTATTTTAAAATATATTAATATATATGTGTAACGTAATGTTATATAGCCTATAGCACTTCTGAAGAATGCAGCTTTCATACAAAACAAAAACATAGTAAATCGAACCAGTAGATCCAGAGATCTTAGCGCTCAAACAAAGAAACAAACTCTTCCGCTTTATTATATTAGTATTAGTATAGATATTCCAAAGTATTAGTATAGATATTCCAACAAGATTCGAAAATTTATTGCATAAAATTGAACACGTTGGCGTACAAAAATATATTTAAATTAATCGTAGCCCATAACTTTGTTTTCGTGGACTACAAATAAAATTTAGTTTTATTCCATTTCCTTAGAAATTTCGAGAAATCCTCTCTTAAGGTTATACACGATAAAGATCCTAATGCATAAGAAATTTCAGCATTCTACGCCGCGTAGTTTCGTCTATGCATTGTATGTCAGTCAGCCAGAAACGAAAAAGTTTGTAATATAGATGTATATGAATGAAAATGGCAGCTAGGCGTGTATGAGGATTTCGATTTAAAATATTTACAATTTGAACGAAACAACAGCGTTGTATTCCGCTATCAAATACTCAAAGAACTTATAAAGTCTAAATGGTGCAAAGCATTACTTTACTAAGTTTCTCTACATACAGTGTGCAAAACTTATAAGTTTGCATTAAACTTCGTATAAACTAAAAAAATATGTAAAAAAATCGGCGATTTGATGATACACAGGGAGTCTCATACGCTACTCGTCTTCATACAAAATGCTCTTGATTTAAACTACTGTATAAGCATAACCCGTAGAACGTAGAACGTAAGCGTATCCAAGAAACAGCAAAAGAAATAAAGGCAGACAACCAAAAAGATGGGAAGATGACATCAAAAAAATTGCTGGTCCAGTATGGACCCGTCTAGCAAAAGACAGGAAAACATGGAACTCTTTAGAGGAGGCCTTTGTCGACAGACAAGCTGTTTCACACAAATATCTAGTTGCCGATGAATAAACAAAAAAAAAAAAAAATCAAACAAATAAAATAAAATTAATTAGATTACTATTATTGATAATAATGATAATGATTATTAAAAATCCATTTAGCTTAATAGAAAAGGTAAGTTATATATTAATTGTATTTTACAGCAACTATTTTATTTTATTTTTATTTTATTTTTTAAGCATAACTGCTATATATAATAACATTTTAGTTTCAGAAAACTCAGTGGGGAGCGGAAGTGTCTATATTTTAGGTTCCCAGGTTCCCACTGCCTACCCTGCTATGTACGAGATACAATTTGAAGCTAAATATAAATGTATATATATCCCGAAAAAAAATTGTCTCTACAGCGAAGCCTCCCTTCAGTACGTCGCGTGTCTTCACCGTGATAACACGTATAGCGCTACTCAAAATTGCGCTAAAACTTTGTTTAGGACGAAGTGATTTTGATTTGGGTAAGCTTAGTCCATTTAGATTAAGTTTAAGTGTCAATTGTGTGTTATTTTAATATGTTGTATGCGGCGTTGAGTTCCGCCACTCAACACGTAATGCCTTCAGAATTCGTTGGAAAGAGGGAAGCAGAGTATCTTACACTAGGCTCCCCCTGCCTGCCCTGCAACATGTGGGATACAGTGTGGAGATGATTTTAATATGTGTTTGTTCAAGCCTGTCTTTCTGTGGATAGGAGGTAACTAAACGGTATAACTAAATTGTTGGGGCCGCGGCGTAGGGGCACAAGTGTGTGATTCTAAGTACGACAGGTTGTGGGTTCGATTCTCTGTCTACCCTGTTAGATACAGCGTGAAGCTAATAAAATAAAAAAAAACTTTTATATATAATTTTTATATAGAACTAGCGGACGCGCGCAGCTTCGCTTGCTTATTGCTTAGGGGTGAATTCTAATAAACTTTGAAACACGTGTTCAATAAAATATTTTTAAGAGTCCCAATTTCAAATTTTATAAAAATCAGTGGCGATTTAAAGATTTTTCTATATAAAATTTTAACCCCTTATTTACACCCCTAGGGGATGAATTAAAATAAACCACGAAACTTATGTTCAATGAAATATTTTTAAGAGTCTAAATTTAAAATTTTATAAAAATCGGTGGCGATTTAAAGATTTTTCCATACAAACTTTCAACCCCTTATTTGCACCCTTAGGGGGTGAATTCTAGAAAACCATGAAACACATGTTCAATTAAATATTTTTAAGAGTCTAAATNGCGCGAAAGTGCCTCAACGGGTAGGACTTTATACACATTTATCGTATTTTTGTTAATTTACATAAGAATGTACAAATAATAAACTATATATAAACCTTCTATGAAAAATACTCGACCTAATGGTGAAAACCGCATCAAAATCCGTTGGTTGGTTTAGAAGAAGAAGAGTTAGAAACAACAGACAGACACGAAAAGCGACTTTGTTTTATAAGATATAGGATTATATAATTCAATAAAACATATATTAGTCGCTACAAAAATATGATTTAAAACTTAAAAAATGTAAATGCATGAGCTCAGTACATGTGAATAATGTAAAAGTAAAAAAAAAAATGTTTTTATAATTTTAAATATTTTGTGAGAACAAAACAGATATTTTATAGTTTGAAATTTTTTCAATTAAATCAAATATGCAATGGATTTTAGCGTAAGGCCTCTATTCCTACCCTCTCAGAGTAACAGAAGAAAAACATATAAACTATCCATTATCGAGGCGTTGTCGAGAGATAACTTAATTACTATATACTAATAACAAATAAACAGGACAAGCGTGAGTCAGGCTCACCAGCCGGGTTCCGTAAAAAAAATTAAGGTCTCGAGCTTTTCCTCAAATTCAAGCTTAGCTTAGCCAGAGCCCTTTCATCTGATACCTTATTTGAACTAGCGGATTTAATACCAAATTTTGCCTCCCTTTTAAAACTATTATTATTTTGGAGTTAACCACAAATGTATAGTTTTCAGAGTTTTCCTTAAACTAATACTACCTGTAGAAACTAGCTGCCAAATTTCACAATTTTAGGTTAATCGGAAGTACCCTATGAATTTTCATTCCCTTTATGGTGTCGAAATACGCGCGTTTTTTGCTATTATTTTTTAGGATTTAACTACAAATCTATAGTTTTCAGATTTTTTCCTGAACTAGTATTGTCTATAGATGCTAGCTGCTAAATTTCATAGTTCTAGGTCAACCGGAAGTAACCTATGAATTTTAATTTCCTTTATAGTGTCGAAATACTCGTTTTTTGCGATATAAACGGCCAGCTCTTTTTCTAAGTAAATATCGAAATATATTTTTTGTCAGGAAATCATGGGGCCATAGATCTGAGTATATGGTTTGAATTTCAATTCGATAACTTCGGTTCGGTTCGGTTCTTTATTTATGGCGCTTGGAGCGTGCCAGTTGAGAAATATTCACTTCGCCAATGTCACGTTGTATGGAGAACACACAAAGGAGATAACTTCAAGAGTTTCTGAGATAAAGGGTCTTGTCAGACTGATTGACAGACGGACAATAGAGTGTACTTATAAGCGTTCCGTTTTGCCTAAATTACGGAATCCTAAAAAAAGGAATAAATTAGATATAACATAATTTAATACCTATATACTGTTTATTATGATTTACGATCTAAAATTTAAACTCGTGATCTCAGTACATATTGTAATGGATGTAAAAATGAGGAAAAAAAAGAAGGAAATATTTTCAATTAAGTTTTTAGAGCTTTCTCTCTTCTCAAAAAACTCATAAATCATTATCAATGCGTTGCGCGTTGACGAGAGATTACTGAATTAAGCCGCAACGGCGTCATATATTCATAATTTCAACAAAAAAATATATTATTTGTATGATATTGCGTTATAAACGATTGTTTGATTCGAATATTAAATTTCAGCTTCGAGTATTTATTGAATTCGAGAAAAATATTATTTATCTGACAATGTTTAATTCTCCTTCGAGAGAGTGGATAATTTTCATTTTCCCGCTTTGTTAAGAAAATGAAAGGAATGTTTAGGTCGGCCATTGGATTTGTCTCAATGTAGTTAATATTAGGCCTTTCGTATCACGCAATAATTGACGACCTTCTCTTTATAAATATAGAAATAACATTATGCTTGGAATAAATTATTTTTTTGAAAATTTTTGTTAAGAATAGTGTTCGTAGTAACAATACAGGATAATATGTAGATATTTTTTCTGCAACTAATTTCAAAAATACTTGTGATGTGGCTAGGAGCAACGAAAATTTATTATAGAAATAATACTTTAAACTATTAATTACTTCTGTATGAGGACAGATACCTAGTGTTAAAACACTTGGTTCTCATCAAGACACTTCCGTTCCCTACTTTCCGCTGAATTCTGGAGACCATTCTCGACACCAGAACGAGCGAAGAGAGTTTGAACACATGTTTATAGTGCCACGATCATGCCCCTACTACACTATGAGTCATGTTTTTTTTATTATACAAACAAAATATTTCTACAGAATAGACAATCAGAATTGTGATTAGTGATAAATAATTCTGTTCTCCGTTGCCACTAGTAAGAAACCCTGCGTGCTAGTTCAGTAAATTTAACACCGTACAATGAAAAATTAATCCTAGAAAGCGAAAATATTATATTATATATATATTTCAACATTCTTGACACTAAGATTTACAACCTTAACCATTTCTTTGAGTCAGGCTCCTCTTAATTACTGTACAAAATACTTTGCAACAATGAAAATAAACTTTATTGTCGCATAATTGAGAACTCTTCGTCTTTTCTTAGGAACTAAAAATGATAATGAACTAACTTTTTATCTTTTGTTTCAGAATACTAGATGTAACGAAAAATCTACTGTATAGTAAGAAAGAGAGACAGCTCGAAAAATGGGGAACGAAGCATTGTGCATTTACTTTGTAATGATCATTATATATAATATAAACGCTATGTGCGTGAACAATGTAAAATATGATAAAATACATAAAAATCTAAAATCTGACGTTATTAGAAAACGAGAAATTACCAACAATGAGGTGAAAGAAGATTCTCTTGATGATAACGTAACTGTAACACGTGTTCTTCATCATAAGAAATGTGATCTCCTCAATGTGACTGAAGAAACTCCTCGAGATACTAGTCGTATGGAGTCCACATATCTAAATAATATATATACAGGTGCAGCAACGAACCTCATAGATTATAAAGATATTGAAGAGTTAGAAGCGGAAGGTGTCAGTCTGTATGAAATAGTCAAAAGTAACTGTGGCAGTGCTAAAATTTGTCATAATATTAAAGGAAATTTTACTGATTCAAACGTGATTACTGTTGGATTTTTAAGCGCTTACGGCTGGAGTCAGGTGAGTTGTGTATTTAAGATATTTTTGTAATTTATAAGTTAAAAATATTGACAAAGCTTATTTTTTAAACTTTCTAAGGTTATGTTCCATATTTAGAAGAGAAATGCTTTTTCAGAAAACTTTTAGTAATTTGAGTGTTGTGGGATTTGAACATGTGTCTCTAGGAAACTGTCCAAGAGTCCTGATTACTAAGCCATACTTATACTATATTATTTATGTAGTTGTCGTCTTTGTAGGGAGGGAAAAACGGTTAATTAATCGACTTTCCCTTACAAAATACGCTGTATTAAGTTATATATTCATGTCAGGCTACTGAGAAAATTAATTAGTATATACATAATATCCAGAAGAAGGTAGATAGATTTAATCGATAGTTTTAATTAAACATTGTTCATCTTAAAGTATATACAAATCTATTAATCTGCCGCAAAGATTAGTTAAGCGAAGCGTAATGGAACAACACCCACGTTTTCTAAAAAATCACGTTCTAAAAATACGATATGAGAAAAATCTCACCTGAAATTGTACATATAAACTATTTCATAGATTTAATCTCATAATTCTAATAAAATCCATTCGAGCGTATAAATACGTATTCGTGTACGTGCACCACTTTCATCTCCTCCTCCAAAAATTAAAATATATCGGGTGCATGCAAGCAAACTTCCACGCAAGTGGGAACAAAATGTATATTATTGAAAGGTTCTCGTTGAGACCCTTGACGTGACACCAACCATGATAAATTATATTATAAAACAATTTACTATTTTTGCCCCCAAGCCGGCGCCATATTCAATTTAATATGACGTCATGAAGCTTATAACTAGCGGACAATTGCGATGCTTCTAATGATACCTCATTTGTCAAATTATGGTACATATTTGAAGCGGTATTGGTGCAGGGACTGTTACGCGACGGTAGTGGGTTTTTATAATTAACTAAAATATATACTAATTATTATTATTGATTAATATTTTATTTTTTCGCTGTGGTACCAACGCAAAAGCTCGGCGTTGAGGTTTGCCACTCAAACACAATGTCTCGAAAAATTCAGCAGAAAGTTAGGAACAGAGTGTTTTAATACTAGTTCCCTACTTTTCGCCGAATTCTGTAGGCATTGAGTGTTGAGTGGCGGAACTCAACGCCGTTCTTTGCCTCGACACAAGAAAATATAAACGTAAATAAATATTTCATTTCCTCGAGTGGGGATCGAACCCACAACTGTCGCGTTACAGTCACAGCCTTGCGCCGCTGCGCCACTACGGCCTCTTTGATACTTTGATTCTTATATAAATATATCGTGTAAATAATTTTCAAGATTTACAGCTCTCTTGGCACCTTAGAGGGCATACAGCCTTTAACCTCTTCATCCCCAACGTGTCTAACACTAGTATTTACATATGCTAGTAATTTATTTTATGTGAGCTTACTGTCGAGATTTTATATTAACAATACGTTTAGAAATCTATTTTCAAATAAAAGTGTTAAATATTTTCGTTTCGATATTATGAAAAATAATGAAATTTTTAAGGTCATTGTGGTACAGTTGAAAGTGACAACGTGTTGGTTCAAATCACAAATATCTATTAAACATTGTAAGACATTCCTATTCAATAAAAAAATATTAAATATAAAAAAAAAACCTTTATTTGAAATAAAAGTGTGTATACACTAGAATGAAAATAAAATTATTATTTTCATTCTAGTGTATATACTAGAATGAAAATAATAATTTTATGAAATTGTAAAAGAGAAATGCGCTACAAGCTTTTGCTAACCTTAGGTGGCCACGACTTATCGACCTTACTGTAAACAAACACATTAAGTCCATTCTCTTTAATTTCATTCTCTCCGGTATTCTTTTCAGGAGCATTGAGCTATAAATATAATTATATTATAGAGTTTTGTCTCCACATAAGGAAAATGGAAATACTTTAAGTATTTTACGAAGTACGTCCACTTTATATATACACAGATAGTTCCAAACTAAACCTCAATGGCGTCTTTGTTCTTTGAGACTATTTAAAACTTTACTTTGCCTATTAGATTTACTTTTAATAAAACCTTATAGATATTTCTTAGAAATAACGGAAAATCCTAAGAGGATGGTAAATATATTTGTTTAAGAAACTATTGACATTTTCTTTAGAAATAAAATCAGTAACTATTTTGATCGTTTGCTTAACAAGATGCTACCAAGAAAATCTACAGAATTAAACTCTCAACGTGTTCCACAGGGATTACTAGAGACAACATGATTAGTGTTCGGTTCGACGGCTCAGAAACGAAATAATAGAATATGAAGAGTTTATTGTCTGAAACCTGGGATGTTTGGATTCTGCAGTCTTTTCAGAAATAATATTATATTTATTGGAATTTCTTAAAATTTATCGTTAGCGATAGCGACACCTAAAAGTTGAATAAAGAATTAAAAAAAAATACAGTAACTTTTCATCTTCACAAATTCATCTCTTAGATCATAATTACGGGGTGTCCATTTTGAAAATAAGAAAAGGAAATCGCACAGACTTAAATTACGCTAAATTATATTTGTACTAATATAATAAAGCAAGAGAGTCTGTTAAATATTAAGGATATTGGAAATTACAGACCCATGAACCTCATGCCAACGACAGATAAACTTTTTGGAATAATCATAAGTTAGAAAATAAGCTCTATACCTATTTGAATAAAAGAACCTATTAAACAAGCGAATTTCAGGAAAGGATAATTAAGCAATGTTTTGTTAACTTTATTAGGAATTTTAACTTTTCGTTGGTTGTTTCCAGTGTCGAAAGTGGTCCTAGCTGAGGAACAGAAGTATCTTAATAGGAACGAAGTGTTTACAATCCATAATTTATTTTTGGCTTATATAAACATGTTTTTCTAGTGTTTTTATAAACTATTAATTTTTTTTGGAAATAACTTTTAGTTCTGCATTAAATAGATGACATGGAAATCAATAATATAATATAATATAGCCTATTAATTTTATATAGCCTTCACCTTTATACTGTTAGTCCAGAAGTATAATCTGCATTATGCATAATTAGTATCGTTAATATTGTTATACTAAATCCAATATGGCCACAACAAAATTTTTTTTTTTGTCAAAATTTCCTTTTACATTTCAACAGGAAGCATTCAAAGATTTCTTGTTAAGAAAAATATAATTAATGTACCTATTTAATATAAATAAAATTATTTTGTTTTAATTAAAAGGACTGACTGACTGACTGACTGTTAATTAAACATTTTATTTATAAACCATTTTTTAACTTAAGATATATTTTGCACGTGTACAAATTACAGGCCGTTCGTGGCGCATCGGCACTGACTGTATGTGATGATTGTGGGTTCGACTTCCACTTAGGGAAATTAATTATTATCATTTCCCCGCTCTAGTATAACACTCCTTGAGTTCCTCCACTCAACGTCGTACTTAACTTAATAATAATATCTCCAAAATTTGACGATAAGTGGAGAAAGGATGTTCTTAACATTTTCAGCTAGTTTCCCTTTCTGCTTTCGGCATGTATACAGCTTTGTCAGCTCCAAACCTTTTTTCTCACCACTAAGTTCCCTCTGTCTTCCAAAAGTAAAAAATATATAAGGTAAAGGTAATTCTTTAAATTTAACCTTCCACTATTACACNACTTAAGATATATTTTGCACGTGTACAAATTACAGGCCGTTCCTGGTGCAACGGTACTGCCTCTGACTGTATGTGACGATTGTGAGTTCGACTTCCACTTAGGGAAATTAATTATTATCATTTCCTCGCTCTAGTATAACACAAAGCGACGACGTTGAGTTCCTCCACTCAACGTCGTACCTAACTTAATAATAATATCTCCAAAATTTGACGATAAGTGGAGAAAGGATGTTAACATTTTCAGCTAGTTTCCCTTTCTGCTTTCGGCATGTATACAGCTTTGTCAGCTCCAAACCTTTTTTCTCACCACTAAGTTCCCTCTGTCTTCCAAAAGTAAAAAATATATAAGGTAAAGGTAATTCTTTAAATTTAACCTTCCACTATTACACGGTCTTCTGTACGTAGCGTTCATATGTAAATTACATTAACATAAGCAAACTAAGATTTCAATAGAGTGGAAACTTGTCACATTTAATTAGTTGCTAGAGAATGTCAATTAATTGTTCACTTTACCTTAATTACTTTATTACTTTAAGATTTTGCTTAACTTTACTAATTTATGGAAATCCTTTGTGGCGTAAAGGCAGAAAGAAGCGTGTGACTGTATGCGACAGATTGTGGGTTCGATTGCCACTTGAGATTTTTTCATGAAATTTTCATCAGGTAGTACTAGACTACATGTAGATGCTAGCTGCCAAAACTTCGTAATTATACTGAAATATGTTAACCTGAAGTACCCTATTAATTTTGATTCCCTTTATAGTTTCGAATATAAAGGGATATAATAATATTAATTATATATATAATAATTTTGCGATATAAACGACCATATCTTTTTTTAGAAATACGATTTTTTCAAGAAAACAAGGGGCCGTAAATCTGAGTATATGGTTTGAACTTCAACTCAATTTGCTCCAAACATTCCTGAGATAACGCTCTTGACAGACAGACAGACACACAGACGGACAACAATGTGATCTTATAAGGGTTTCTTTTTTCCTTAAAAGATACGGAACCCCAAAAAATGTTAAAAACTTCAAACTTCAACTTCAAACAAATTATTTCCATTTTATATGCGGGCAAAATTCATGTTATACCTGTAACTCTCTCTGTTTGTGACGTACTCACGTCCGATCCGCTGATCCGATTGTGATATTTTTTTATTTAGATATTTTGGAGACTCTCAAATATATCTACGTAAATAAATATGAACATACGCAACTTTTTTCTCTTTGTTTTTTCTCCTCCATTTTTATATTAAATAAATATTTGTACAGTTCAAGCGGGCAAAAGCGCGCGGGTCCGCTTCTAAATTATATAGTTGTGATAATACATACTTATTTAGATTAGGCCTTATATAAAAGACATCAAATAAAATTATGAATAGGTGCCGAAAATGCCAAACAAATAAAAAAAAATTGATGATTTCTCAAGAGAACAATATGCATTAGGTACTTGTTTATCATATTAAAAGACATTTATCTTCGTCTTCTTGAGATCCTGAGCGTAATTTAATAAAATATCTGTAGAGAGTCTGCCTATAAGTTAAATAAAGGTATATTTCTATATTGAATAACCAAAGTTTCTTGCTATATATGGTAGGGTAGGCAGAGGAAACCTAGTGTTGAGACACTCCATTTATCACTATAGACCCGTTTTTTATGTAACCCGACCGATTTACCGAAGTTTTATGTAATTATAAGTAACTGGAGGAATAAGTAACTCGTAAATTCATTGCCACGAATTGGGAATCGAATGGTAGGATTGTGTCATATACACAATCGATAATATTGTATTCCATTTCGTTCCGTTCCGTTCCGTTCCGTAATAATATGGAAATTTAATTATTAACAGCTATGACGTCACAGATTTTAATAATTTCCTTATTTAGATAATGTTCTCATAGCTTCATTATATAATGGACACATCAACGCCCATGGCGCCTGTTTCTCTAATTAAAATACGTATATCCCTCTGACACACTTTGTACAGCTAAATCTACATAATATTTAATATTTTTTCAAGATTTTGAATATCATTGAGGTTGTCATGGTAAAGGGCGACCTGTATTGTAAACGCTAGGCGATAAACGCGAGGTTTGTGGGTTCGATTCCCATTCGGAGGAATACAATGAATATTTACTCGTTCTGAGAACGAGGCAAAACTAATCAACTAATGGGAACGGAGAGACAACAACCAAGAATTGTGTATCATGCTGCCGAAAGCTCTGAAGCCAACCCGTTCAATATTATTATTTTAGAGTATCTATTTTTATTTTAATAAAATGTTGTATTAGCATAATGTATGAGGCCAGACATGGCGTAGGGGCTTGGGGGAATGAAATTTTTCATATTTTCATTTCTTCGCTCTATGTGCGGGGCAAAGCGCGGCTTCAGCCAGGTATTTTGCTACGAGTAATGTTCCAAAGTTAGGAGAAAAGTGAAAAATGTAAGTGTTTTTTAGTTTAGTTAGTTTAGTTTAGTTTTTTATGAAAGTATAAGAAATTGTAAACTAATACTGAGTTCTAAACGCAAATTTAAAAACGTGTCTTTTTAGAAAGCCAGTTACTTATCTGTGTCTCAGTAAGTGTTTTAAGAACGTTGACATTAGCTAAGTTGCAGTTTTCATAATTAATTATTCTGAAGACTTTCATAATAATTGTTTATGAAGATAGGTTCAATATGGCTAGATGAAGTAGTTAATTGGAAATAGCATGAAATGAACTATGTTATATTTTTAATTTTAAGAAACTAAAAAGGGGGATAATAGTAATAAATCGGTGGATAAAATTATACTCATTTCTACGCTCTGGTAACAAGGCAAAGCATGGCATTTAGTTTACATTCACCAGAGCGAGGGACCAGTTTAGTTTTACGCTGTGTCCCGAACTTAGCAGGGTAGACAGAGGAAAACCTGGAAACTTAGTATTAAGAGACTCCGTTTTCATATCATCAAGTGAGACTCGAACTCACAACTTATCGAGTCAATAGTGGCACAATGTACCCCTGAGCCACGAATGGCCTCACTGCTTTCGTTTTTTGTTCAACGTATCATTTATATAAAAGTTTCTTTTTTTTTAATATAATATGAGGCTTTACTCGAGAAGTAAACAACAAAAGTTGTAAAGACCGAATAAAAATCTTTAAGTGACTTATCTAGTCACCTAAAGATTTTTATTCGAAAATGAAAATTGTAAATGTTCTAGTTGTTTGTTTTACTGACTATAAAGTTTAGATGACTTCCAAAACGAGCAGGTTCAAATCCTGCTACGTTAAATTTTTCAATTATATGTAAACATTCATTATTTTGGGTGTCTGTAATAGTCGTTGTGGGGCTACCCTCCTTCCCTTTGTCTACCCTGTTGTGTGCGGTATACAGTGTGAAGCTGATATATAACTAATATGTAATTTTACAGACTATTCTCGGTGCGCTACCACTAGCTGTGGCTGCTGTGAACCGAGATCCCACCCTATTGCCAGGATATAAGTTACGCTTCGTCACCGCTGACATCGGCCGGCCTAGACCTTCTATGCCCATGGACAAGGACAGCCTGTCATTAAGGTAATAAGAACATTTTTTTTTGCTTCAAGTTGTATCCCGCATTTAGGCAGGCAGGTTAGGCAGAGGGAATTTAGTGTTATTACACTCCATTCCAGATTTTTGGCCGATTTCTCGACGCATTTCGTTTTAATATAGACTATCTTTCCTAATACGGAGACAATTTTTTTTCAGGGAAATGAAATATTTTACATTTTAATTTCTTCGCTCTGGTAACAAGGCCAAATTCGGGAACGATTGTCTTATATTACGCTCCAAGGTTCTCCTCTGTCTACCCTGATATGTGAGATACAGCGTGATACTAATCAAACTATTATAATAATGCAAACAATTGCGAAATACGAATATATTTACAGCAACATATGAAGAAAACTTCCGAGAAATTGTTAAGTCGTCTTACATATTGCTACGAAATTTAAAGTTTTTATTATGAAAAGCTTACAGTCTGTGCATGTTATGAATTTATAATAAGGGAATTAAGTCTATCACTCTATACATAATACCTTAATACAAAGTGAAATAAACTTTCAAATTTCATTATAAAAATGTTAGTTAAAGGCTGTCGTGGCGCAAAGGCTCATGATTGTAAATGTAATGCGACAGCTGTAGCTTCGTTCGTTATCAGAGTCATGACACAAATGCGCGATCTTGGTGTGGCAGCCTTCTTTGGACCTGATGGTACTTGTCACACTGAAGCGAAACTAGCTGCGGCATGGAATCTGCCCCTCATATCACATGTAAGTAGTCTTTTTTTTCCACGCTTCACGCTGTACCCCGCATGTAGCAGGTTAGGCAGGGGAGTCTAGTGTTAAGACACTCCGTTCCCCACTTGACCCCAGTTTCTAGAGGCATTGCTTGTTGAGTGGTGGAACTCAACGCCACGCTTTGCCTCTTTACCAGAGTCGTTTATCTGTGCCGGAAACTTTGAACGTGATTTTGACGATTTTGAAAGCCTCGGAATTCGGTGGAAAGTGAGGAACTGAAATATTTTAATGTAGAACAAAGTGTCTTATCATTAGGTTCTCAGGTTCCCTCTGCTTACCCTGCCATGTGCGAGATAGAGCGTGAAACCATAAAAAAATCCTAGAACTATAATTTATTGTCGAATGTATCCGAATATGTGAATATTCTTTATTGTAGAGTCGAGTTAACTCAGCCGTAGATACAGACAGGTTTATAAATAGATATTTCACAGTCAGTGAAAATTTAGGCCCGTTGGTAAAAAACCATGAATCGCGTAACATGTGTTTGGAATAAATATTTCTTTATAATTTGTATTTACCGTATATATTTATTAAGTTGTAGCGTAAAGACACCGTTTTGATGAATTCTGGAGTACTTGCTTCACGCTGTATCCCACACAAATTAGGTTAGGCAGAGGAAACCTGTTGTTCCCAATTTCCGCCGGATTCTGAAGGCAGGCTGTTAATCATGACAAATGAATAAATGAAAATGTAAATTTAAATCGATGAAAATTCCTAATTATCTTCTTAATATCTTTTTCTTCATAATATATTATAAATGAAAATGTTATTTTATCATATGAACGCTATAAATTGTTAAGTGCTTCAATATAATTCATAAAAGGTCTATTATTATTTAACGGTTCATCTGAACTTAAAATAACTGTCTTTGGACATTTTTATTGATATTTTATTTACTCTTATCTTTTTGTTTTTCATTTATTTTGGTGATATATGAATCCTATATATTATATTATGTGCCCTCTGCTTTTCCTACCAGACAAAAAACTTGAAAATTATTTGAGAATTCAGCAGAAAGTGGGTAACGAGAGTGTCTTAATAAAAGACTCCCAGATTCCCTCTGCCTACCCTTTTATGTTTGGAATATAGTGTGAAACTTAAATAATAAAAATGAAAAATAAACCTAAAATCGAACCCGCAACCGTCACTTATTGACAGACTAATGGCCATTTCGCACTAATGGCCGTTATTATCTTACTTAAGTAATTTTATTTGATTTCGCTCAAGTACATTTCAATGACGATGTCTAAATCTTGGGGATAATGTACTCGTCTGGTTACTGTTTTATTTGTCTAAGTTTTTTTTTCAATTGAACCAAATACTAATAGAGATATATAGGTACATTTAAAGCAAATATTTAAGATTATTGTTCCCATTAAAGGGTGATCAGTGAGGTACACTAGGTCAAGACACTCTTTTCTCCTGACTAAATTTTAGATATTGTTTGGTGAGTGACGGAGCAAACAAATTATAATAATTCAATTTTATCGTTCGAATAGGAATCATACCCACAGATCTCTTACTGTGATACGATAGTCTAAGAATAAGAATTGCCATTTGAGTTACTTAAAATTATAGGATATTAAAGAACTATTTGTATTCTAGAAATATATTAAATTAAAACATTTTTTTTTGGNTTGAAATTATATTTCTATAGAAATTATATTCTTATATTTCAAGCAGGCGTAGCCGCGTCCGGGTCCGCTAGTATAAATCATAAAAGGTCTATTATTATTTAACGGTTCATCTGCACTTAAAATAAAAGGTCTTTAACATTTTTATTTACTCTTATCTTTTTGTTTTTCATTTATTTTAGTGATATATGAATCCTATATATTATATTATGTGCCCTCTGCTTTTCCTACCAGACAAAAAACATGAAAATTATTTGAGAATTCCGCAGAAAGTGGGTAACGAGAGTGTCTTAATAGTAGAATCCCAGATTCCCTCTGCCTACCCTTTTATGTTTGGAATATAGTGTCAAACTTAAATAATAAAAATGAAAAATAAACCTAAAATCGAACCCCCAACCGTCGCTTATTGACAGACTAATGGCCATTTCGCACTAATGGCCATTATTATCTTACTTTAAGTAATTTTATTTGATTTCGCTCAAGTACATTTCAATGACGATGTCTAGGTACATCTTGGGGATAATGTACTCGTCTGGTTACTGTTTTATTTGTCTAAGTTTCTTTTTCAATTGAACTAAATACTAATAGAGATATATAGGTACATTTAAAGCAAATATTTAAGATTATTGTTCCCATTAAAGGGTAATCAGTGAGGTACACTAGGTCAAGACACTCTTTTCTCCTGACTAAATTTTAGATATTGTTTGGTGAGTGACGGAGCAAACAAATTATAATAATTCAATTTTATCGTTCGAATAGGAATCATACCCACAGATCTCTTACTGTGATACGATAGTCTAAGAATAAGAATTGCCATTTGAGTTACTTAAAATTATAGGATATTAAAGAACTATTTGTATTCTAGAAATATATTAAATTAAAACATTTTTTTTTGGCTTTGGTGAGACATCCTTTGTCTAATGTCATTAATTTTTTTTCTGTTCCGTACTTGTCCTTCCATTAATATCATCGACATTGAGTTCTAAATATTTGATCCAATCTTAATACTTATTTCTTACCAGAACGTGTTGCAATATAATCTATAGCAAGGCTGTCCAGTCGTTAATAATAAAGTAGTTTTAAATTTTGCATCAAAGGCTGCTCGCGTGTCAAAAATGTAGTAAAATAAATATTAACCATATTTATTTATTTAACTTTATATCATACACTTTTATTATTTATTCTTATTATTTATTTATTATAATTTTATAATTTTATAGTTAAGAAAAAAATAAGCGTTATTTACAAGTCTAAATCCACATACATACTCTCTTCTCTCTCTTAAATAATCGTTTTTTTGTCCAGAAATGTGCAGGTGCCCAAGGCCCAGAAGCTGGAGGACTCAGCGCTACATTCGCACGCACTTTACCACCTGCCCATAAAGTCAGCAAATCAGTAGTAGCCCTGCTGAAAGCTTACGGGTGGACAAAGTTCGCTATAGTTGCTGGTGATGAACAAACTGCTGCTGAACAACAGATGGATGCTATTAAGGTAATTTTATTTCATTTTATTTATTTGTTGATCCACCAACATTTGTTTATAGCAATACATACATAAAAGATACATAGCACATGGAACTAAGACTAAATGTAACAAACACTTACAGGTAGATACATCTTGCTATATTAGTGCGAAAATAAACTTCTAAGCGTAGGCACAAAACAAGTAAAAAAGAAAATTATAAAAAAACGTTAAATTTAATATTTCATTCATCATATAGGTAAATTTTATATTAAAACTAGTGGCCCGCCCACGGCTTCGCCTGCGTAAACTACGTTATTATTAATTTCTGTCTCCATGAGTACCTACGTCCTATAAGTGACGTCCATGCAAAATTTGAGATTCCTAGCACATGTAGTTTCTGAGATTTCGTGATGAGTGAGTGACCATTCGATTTTATATATATAGATTAAAGTCAAATAGTTTTATTCAAAATAAGAAGTTACAATTTACCACCAGTGCTCTAAAGGTAGTGCCTCACATCTAGAGAGAACCGGCGCAAGAAACTCGGTAAAAGATTTTTTTAAACGTCTCGAAAATTCTATGGAAAGTAGGTAACCTAGTGTTTTAACTAACTCACAATAATGCAGATAAGATGAAAAGATAAAAAGGAAGTTATTTTATAATAGCACGTTTAACCTTACTATGTGAATCGCTTTTCATTCTAACATTTGTAAACTAAGGGCTTACAGTAATCTATCTAGAACGAACGTTGAATTTCATCTAACCAGTCTATCGATACAGCAATATTAGAAATACAAACATGTCCGGCGTTAAAACCGCAACCATTCAGTACTTTAGGTATTTTCAATTATATTCGTGCGCAATTGTGTGATAACACGTGTACTTTATTTGTTTTGCTTAAAATTTTGGTCTTTGGTGAAAAAATATAGTGATAAGGTTATATTATATTATATAAAGTCACAACTATGACGATTCCTATAGAGTTTTTGTTTATAACATCATTATTTTTTAGGGTTCTTTACCTAAAGGGTGAAACGGGGCTCTATTACTAAGACTCCGCTGTCTGTCTCTGTCTGTACCTCTGTCACCAGGATGTATCTCATAAATCGTGATAGTAAGATAGTTGGAATTATCGAACATGATCAAATATTTTCATTCGTTGAGTCGCATTCAACACACAATGTCTTGAAAATTGGTCAGAAAGAGGAGAACGAAGTGTCTTAAATCTTAAATCTAGGTTTGATGCTGCTATATGAACAGCGAGATGAGATGACATTTTCTACGTTACAATTCAAGAATCTATTTCTAATAATTCAATACAAATAATTCACTCCAGCTACGGAACTTTCATAAAAAACTCTATCGAATCCACCACAAATGGCTGCAGGCAAAACGCAAATAAAAAACTATTTACTTTCACTATACACCAAGAGTAACCCAAATTGAAATTCTTACAAAATATGACGAGAATAAATGGATGGAGGATGGATCCTTGTTATATTTTTGTACATCTACATAATTGTAGATTTAGAACTATCATTAGTTTTCTAAGCTTCAGATTTATCTAAATCATTTTTGTAGAAAACAATATTTCAATTACTCCAATGTAAAGAAAATTGATACTTATATAAGTAAACCTATTTACTATTTAAATCATAATATTTTTGCAGTAGGTGCTACCAAGAGTATTTTTTAAATTATTTATTTTAACTTTTGTCCAGAGTACTTGGTAGTTATCTCTTATTGTTATTTCCCCTTTCCACCTATATAATAGAACCTTAACCTTATTTTCATTGCTTCGTTCTGGTGTAGAGACAAACCGCGGTGTTGAGTTCCGCCACTAAAGACGCGATGCCTCCAGAAGAATATGGAAAATAGGGAATAGAGCGTCTTGTCAATAGGTTCCCTCTGCCTACCCTGCTGTGTGCAGAATACATCGTGAAGATAAAAAAATTTACCTAAAAACGCGCAGATAAAGCCTCGGACTTATTAATTACATTTTATGCTTAGGGCGATGTATTCTGGAGAACTTATCTGCTCACGTCTCTGGACTAAATTGTTTTGAAAATATTGTATTTAGGATTTAGATTTATTTCAATATTAAATTACTAAGAACTAATCGTTAAATTCATTATATTTGTTGTATAGACTACTGTTACTGACTAAGGAATCAGTAATTAATCTCTCACAATATTTATAGAATAATATTTTATTTCAAATTGTTTCTTTAACTTCACTCTGTATATTTCACATAGTAGGATAGACAGAGTGAACCTAGTGTTATAACACTTTCCGAAGAATTTTCGAGACATTGCGTATTGAGTGGCGGATCTTAACTCAGGCCTGTATTGCTAGCGGGGAAATGAAATTAATTTATATTCTCGAGTGGGGATCGAACCCACAACCATGGATCCTCTATTATAAATATATACGTAGGTATATAAAAATGCTTAAATGCTTAATGCTTAAATAAAATAAGATTTTAGTTCTCCATAATTATGTCTATATAAAGAAAAAATGTCAGACATTCAGAAGTAATACGCGAAATGAATGTTTTTTTGGTTGAATTTTTGTTTATTGGCGCCGACGCAAGTGTGTGACTAATGTACTGTAAACGCTACTGATTATGGTTTACCATTCGAGAAAATTATATATTTATCTAAATGTACATTTTTTTTCGCTCTGGTGTCGAGGCAAAGCGCGGCGTTAAGCAAAGCCTCCAGAAATCGATAGTGGGGGAAGTGGGGAGTGGAGTGTCTCCGCACTAGACTCCCTCTGCCTACGCTGTTACATGCGGGATACAGCATGAAGCTGATCAGCTTCAATTTTTGAATACAAAATTTACTTTAGTAATAATTTTTTTTTGGTACTCACGTTAAACCCATTTAAAATATAAAATGCATATTTCAGAATTTTTCTTTGTTTGAATTTTCCGAATAGGATTGTATAAACATGTAGTACCTTTATAATGAAAGATTCCTGTTAAGCTATTTTAGCGTCCAATAGTATTTTAATTAAGAACATTCCAGGTATAGGTTAAATATTTGTTTCCCAATGTTTACTTTTCTATACACAAAATGAGGCCACCGTGACAGTGATACAGTGTTTGACTGTCAAAGCGACGGTTGTTGATTTGAATTCCAACGTATTTTAAATAATATAATTTAACCAGTTTATCGATTTACCAGGACGAGGAAATAAAATATTTTCCTTTCCTCATCCTCGTCCTGGTAAAGCGGCGTTGAATTCCGCTAATCAATAAAGTGTAAACGGAACACTACCCTGCTATGTGCGGGTAGATATATATAAAAAATACTTTCTATTTTTTATAAAACCTCCTTTATAGATTTTCACGATATCCGATAGTAAATTCTAGTTGTTTACAACAGGACCTGTCAGAGAGCAACGGATTGACGATCACAGCGGAGCACCGGTTCGCAGACTACATCCCGCGTCACATTTCACGCATGGAGAGAATTGTGGACCAAACTTACGACAAAACCAGAGGTATATACTCCTATACATGTAGGACGACAACACAATCGGTGTGACAATCTCTTAGAAGTAATGCTATATATTCGTACATATTATACAGGGTGGAATTGTTAGCACCACTTTAAATGAAACCACAGTTTTAACATAATTTCCAAAAATGAAAAAGTTATTTTTTCAAACAAAATAAATAATAAAATTATCGTTTTAAAATAAAACGCCATTTGTAAAGTATAACATAGGCACGCACGCACCTGTCAATTGCGATAACGTCGTACACTTATGTGTGCGTCACACGAAATACAGGTATGGATAAAAATCGTGAAATGAAAAAAAAATCCTACGTCAAAACTGCTGAGCTACCTTGATGAATTTTTTTAGCCCTGGGTTTGAAATATTTTACCCTATATGCAGTTTCAGTAAAAGAAGCGCGGCCTCTTCCACCCTGTATAAGCTTGTCAAGGTATGAATGAAATATTTAATTGTTGTCACCGTTTATCCATAAATATAGACAAAAGACTCTTTGAAGAAGCCATTTCTATATGGAAATATATAAGACCTTAGGGGCATTCGTAAGACGAATTCCTAATTTGTATTATTGTAAACAGGGTTTTTAGAAAGTGAAACATCTATCCCTTCGAGACATCTATCCTGGTTTTACGCTACTGAGCTGATAGGAAATTTTACGAAAGTTTTTTTTTGTTTTTTGAGACTACGCAGTAGCTCTGCCTACCCTGCTATGTGCAGGATGCAGTTAAGCTAAAATAAACAATAATTTTACCCTTTCGTTTACCATTCATCCATTCGTATCAATCTAGGTTGACATCCTGAGATTAATGCAAACAGGCCAACAACTGCTTGATCGGAAAATTGACATACTATAAATCACTTCGTTACTTACCGTACGTCAATTCTCTATATGGACAGTATAATATGAGAAAAATGTTTGTTTGTGATTTTAGTTCCGATAGACGTAAAAGTATGTGCTTTTAAACATAATAAAAGATATATGTATGAGGCCGTCGTGATGGATGCGATTTCCATTTGAAATGACGAAGTCTTGAAAATTATAGGGTGGAAAAAGTGGCGGAAAGTGGGGAATGGAGTGCCTTAACACTTAGTTCTTAGCCTAAACTGCGGCATACGCGAGATACAGCTTACTTCTTTTAATTATTAATAATAGAACGGGTTGTATCCCGCAAATTCGCTTGCGTGAACTGAAACTGAACAGAATTCGGATACCGTTGCGATGAGTCGTATTCGTGTTTTGAGGCTATCCATAAAATAATTTTTCGATTTCCTCATAAAAGCCGAACTGACATAATAATCGGACACAACATCTGAGGAATATAGCGGCTGGGATACGACAACCTATTTGAGCTTTTCTATAAAGATTTTTATGTGTTTGGCAACATAACGCCAAACGCTACATGCAGTAGAATCACTTTATTGTTTTCCGCGTTTTGTAGGCGTTTTCCGCACCGTGCTTCACTGGCACTGGCACTGGCATTGAAATTGGTGCCATTCTCCAGTGATTGTGTTTAGGGCAGGTGGTTAGGTTCGCTTCGTTCGGTTCCAATAGCTAACAATGAATAACGCCGACGTAGTCCTAGTTTGTTGCAGCGTATAAATTCGACTTAGAAGTGACGGAACCAATCATGACACGTTATTTTACTTAATGAAACATTTCTGAAAACCTTTTTTTGCCTCTCTTATAAGAAATAAAAAAAATAACATTTCCCGCAAATGACGATTATTTATCACAAAATCCTATATTTTCTAGGAACTAAAAGGTTTGATCTGTTTTTCTAAATATAATCCTATGTTTGCTTGGATTATGTATTTAGTGTTAACACCAGAGCGAAGAAATGAATATATTAAAAATGAATATCCTGGAGTGGAAATCGATCCCACGCTGGTGCCCCTGCGCTACGACTAGCGTCTGTCCATAAGTCTGGGTGCCTAGATTTAGTTCACAGAAGAAATCACATTTAATACCCTATATACTTATAAACGGATAGAAACAAAATTGATAATTTCTTGTTTTGTCAAACGCCTAAAGGAAGCTTTAGCTATATAGAAGGTTACAGTGGACAATTTCTATTATCAATTAGCTTCAGGCTACAATTAACTTATTATTGAAATTTTCAGAACCGAGTAATTTAATATTTAAATGCGTAATATGGAAAATGTAATTTGTTGACAATTCATAGAGTAGATGAGTTGTGCTTTATCATATAAGATAGGTGTGAGTTCGAATGTTTTTATATTTATACTAGCGGACACACACAGCTTCGCTTGCTTATTTTGGGGTGAATTCTAATAAACTACGAAACATGTATTCAATGAAATATTTTATAAAAATCGGCGATTTAAAGATTTTTCCATACAAACTTTCAACCCCTATGTCTCTCTGTCTCTGTCTGTCTGTCTGTCTTTTAAGCAATCAGGACCAAAGCGCCTATTTAATTGTGATAAAATACTCATATAGAGATACTTGAGGATCCCGGGATGAACATAGGATACTTTTTTCTCTCATATTTGTAATATTTTCCATATATACCAATATATTAAAATACTTATTAATTTGACATGCAATTTATTCCGCCATGTTAATAACAACTGTCGTTGCTCAGCAACGATTTGCAAAGTTCGTTGTTAGAAAACGTCACCCAAAATGAAATTTCTCTATTGAAAACTGAAAATAATTTCATAAATATATTTAATAAATATTCGTATAGTTCAAGCGGGCGTAGCCGCGTACGGGTCCACTAGTATACATATATAGATGAACATATCATATGTATTTTTGACATTTTTATATTTCCGTACCTGACAAAGAAAAAAAAGGGACCTTTATAATATCATTTTGTTATCCGTCTGTCAAGGCTATTTATCGTGAGATAACATCGAGGTATCAACAAAATCAAGTAAAACCCCAAAAGATTAAAATAAAGATTTATTGCACACGGCACCGTTACTAGTCCCGATACGTTAAATTTTTTATATCAAAATATTATATTACATGCGTTGTGTGCGTTGAGTTCCGCCACTCAACACGCAATGCGTCCGGATTTCGGCGGAAAGTGGAGAACGGAGTGTCTTAACCCTAGGATCCCTTTTCTTACCATACTGTGTGCGGAATACAGCGTGTAGCAGATTTTTTAAATATATTACATAATCCACCCCAAGAATATACCATATTTCAGCAATGTCCACTATCTTTTCCGTTGTGACCAACAGTGTTTATAAATGAGTATATTAGTAAGATAGAAATATGTATCACAAATATAAATTTGAAGAATTGCTTGATCGGATTTGAATAATTAGTGCTAGGACATAATCAATCAGTGTATGTCCTAGATTAGTGCATTACGCTTAGATAAGCGTAATAACGACCTATTGGTTGATAAGGGCAGTCACTGGAATGATCTCAGATAGAGTTTACTTAAATTATGTAAATTTTTACATCAAATCTAAAAATATAGTTCAAATCAAATACCGCCATTTAAATTTATTTTATAAATATAATAATTTACCCGGATTTCGCACCAATGACTATCTCATTTACAAACGAACGCAGTCCCAATGTCGTCAATTATTTATTCATATCTTTTTTTTTCATTTTTGAAGTGTAAATTCCACACTTAAGGGGAGAAAAACACAGTTTAGAAAACATACGAATTTAATAAAAAAAAATTGTATTTTTTTCCGCTGCGTTAAGTTTAAAGTAAAAACATAATATTTAAAGTATTATTCCACATTTACAAAAGAAAAAAATATTGTTTTTGTAGAAAACGTATAATCCCGCTACGTGTACTAAAGAAGTATCATATAATTCAAACAAATATGACCTAACATGATATAGGTCACGAGACAGAGGACGGTGGACGGATACAATGAATTTAAAAAATAATATATCGTTATACCGATACTATATTAAATTAACTAAATACCTCTATTCTTACAATTTAGGGAAATATTTAGGTTCGTTGTGAACTTCTCTATTTAAATAATATGAAGGTAACGACACTCTATAGATAATGTTTTTAACCGACTTCTGTAAGAAAAGGAACTTATCAATTCGACTGTATGTTTTTTTTTATAAAACAATTTCTTTTTTTTAAAAAAGTAGAGATTATATAATCGTTAGCTTTATTTTTTTATTAAAATTTATCAAGTTTTATAAGTTACTTCCCGTTGACATACATAAGTGACAATAGATCCTGAAATCGATACTGAACTCTCGGTAACCGCTCGAAGATTGAATCCACAAACAACCCACTTTCAGTCAGAAGGTATACCAATGCTACAATGGCCAATCCATAAAATAAATCTGCATATTAAATATAGTAATATTCAGGCCCATCGTGGCACCGAGTGTGACTGTAAAACTAACTGGTTGTGAAACTCTTATAAAAAATATATAAATATATTTTTTTAAATACAAGGCCATTTATTGCCACTCCTTCTATTGAGGTCACAGCTATTACACTGAAGAATATGTTCTGAAGACTTAATCCAGACAGTAACAGACAGTCCAGCTCTAAAGACCATATTTGAATAACTTATTTTATAATGTTTTTTACAGTTTTTATGTTTTCTACTTCGTCCGTGTAAATGACACGTAATCGTTATAAGTACACCAAAATATGTTTTTAACCTCATCACGCCTTGTAAAACGAACGTCTAAATATACGACGTAGACGGTCGTATTTAACTTAAAATTTTGTTTTTTTTTTGCTTCAAGCTCCAAATATTGGGTTTGCTCCTCCAAGGAACTTTAAATATTTGGTATTAATTTCAACTTGATACTTCTACGCCTTATTGATAAAAAAAGGTCTAAAATATTTATAATTTATATCATAGTGTGGAACTAAGACTACTGTGTATGAGGTAAAGAAAAAAATATATATCGTTCGTTCGCATTGACAGTTTTTTTAAATTACAACGAGCGAAGTGAGCGTGAGTGGGCGAGTAAAGAGAGCATGGGGGTTCTCATGGGGGCTCTAGTTAAAAGCGATATAATCCGATTATGTCATTCTAAATGTAAAATACTCTTTTCTAATAATAAAATGTATTTATAATTTTAATAATCTAATAATCTAATAATTTTAATAATCTAATAATTTTAATTATATTATAATTTATTAATAAATAGAAAATTTATTTATAAATGCATATAGTTCCTAACAGCGACCTAAATAGCTGAGATGACGCAATGACTATACTCGTAGATACAAGAATAAACTACACTCTGGGAAATGAGTTGTTTTCTTTTGGCAAGAGAAAGCACAATATCAAAAGTAATCTAGTGCCAAGACACTCCGTTCCTCACCTTCCATGCAATTTTCAAGACAATGCAAGTTGAGTGGCGTAACTCATCACCGCTCATCACTCATCATTTATTACCAGAGCGATAAAATAAAGATATTTAATTCCACCGAGTTGCAGCCCCCGAAAATTGTGTCGTTAAGCCACGGCGATACCTATACCGACATTTCACATATAACTTTTTTCAAAATGTCACCATATTTTAGAATTTTAGATCCTAAAAATGCATAATTCTTGTTTTCTATAGTGTACGTGTTCCTCGGCGAGCACATAGCTCTGGTGGACTTCGTGAACGTGCTGCAGAGGCGGGGTTTGTTGGCCGCAGGCGAATACGCCGTGGTCGCTGTAGATGACGAAATATATGATCCTAATGACGGTGCTATTACACATGCAGGTATGGAAATGATGTTGGAATTATTTTAGAGCTTCACGCTGTAGACAGAGGGAACCTGGGAACCTAATTTTCAGATATTCTGTTCTCCATTAAGACACTTCCGGAGGCATTGCGTGTTGAGTCATCATTGCTACTAAAAGTTAGAATACGCTACAGATAGATTGCTACGTCTAAATTTTCATTTCATATTAAATATTTTGTAGAGGCGTCGCGCATATACCAAGCGTGTGATGGCGCGTGTGTTAAAAGATTTCTTCGCTCTGGTGTCCAGGTCTCCAGAAAAATAATACTAGATTGCCTCTGCCTACCCTGCTACTTGCGTGATAAAGCGTGAAACTAAAAAAAATTGCAGGGTTTAAAATAAATTGAAAAGATTTTTTTGATTTTTGTTAAAGATTTAGCTGAAAATAAAATATAAATATTATATTTCCCTGCGAAATCAAACACGTGTCATTGTTATTCTCTACGGATGTAGAGAATAATAAATAAGCAATTGAATCAACATCGATATTCTTAGCGACGTCTGAATAATTTACAATATTTCATTATAATATCCTTCGTATCGTACGCGTTTACAATCAAAGAAAACTCCGACTCAAGTTTCTTTTATATTAAAAACGTTATATTCGTGTCCTCATATTGTTTACTACTTAGAAAGTGGGGAGCGGAGAGTTTTACCACTAGGCTTCCTATGCAAACCGGATTGATGGCGTATATTTAGTTTTATATATTTTTGGAAACCCGACGACGTTTCGAGCACTTTGCAGTAGCCCGTGGTCGCGAGTAGACTTAGCACTTTGCAGTAGCCCGTGGTCGCGAGTAGACTTACGGGTTGTGGGTTCCCAGTCAAGTCCAGGGATTAAATTATCATCATTTTCTCACTCATGACAAACAAATCACAACATTGAGTTACCAGAAGTTGAGCCTCCAGGATCAGGCGGAAAGTAGGGGAAAGTGTCTTGATGGAACCTGAGTGTATTAACCCTTTGTTTCCAGGTATCCTCCGCCTACCTTGCTACGTGTGGGATACAGAGTGAAACTAAAAAAATGTACTCCTCTCTCAAAACAGCTTCACAAAAACATCATAAATATGAATAGCATTACTCCCATATGTGGTTTCATTATGAAGTAAATATTGTGTGCGATCCTATTTGGTATGCATTACAAATGCGTAAACTGAAAGGCTCCAAATTTTTATGTAAATAATTATTTTTTTCACGGTGTATACCACAGGAAGCAGGGTAGGCAAAGAGAACCTGGGAACCTAGTGTTCTTCTCAATATAGGCCGAATTCTCGAGGCATTGTGTGTTGAGTGGCGGAACTCTCGCGCTTTGTCTTGTTAAAAGAGCAAGGAAATAAAAATATGAAATTATTCATTTCCCTGAGCGGGCATGGAACCCATAAACGTCGCATTTTAAAAAATATTTTTTGTTATATAGAATAATAGAGGCCGGCTATAGACATTTACTCACTCAAGACGTCAGCCACCCAATAAACAAAGTATTGGCAATAGAGTGAAGCGTGGGGAATAGAGATTTTTAACACAGTTTTTCATAGTTATATAACATAGTAACATAGCATATAACATAGTTTTCTCAGCCTGCTTTAATCAAAATACAGCGTAAGGCTAAGGCACTAAAGTCTACCACTATATTCAGATCCGTATATCGAGATACATTAAATATTTCAAATAATTTCAACATTTTTTTTTATTATTTTAAAAATTAATTAAGTACTGCTAATATACTAAAAACAAAGATATCAAACGTCAACTTAATTTTTGTTTTGTTGATAAGGTCAAGGTCTACGGAAGCCATCGATCAGAAGGCTTCCTCATACATTTTCTCAATACAGTAGCAATTTCGTAGCAACTTCGTAGCAGTGCGTAGCTCTACACGAACATTCAGACACATTTGTAGATCGCCTTCAACTCCAAGATTGATCTTGAGAGCGATCTTCAGATGTCGTTTTTATTCATAGATTATTAAAATAACATATCAAGATCGATCTCAGAGGTGTCAGTGGGTTATATTTATATGAAGCTTAGTTAATAACTAAAACTTAGTTAATAATAAAAATCGTAATACATTACAAGTCGAGGTCAGATAAATAATATGAATCAGCTTTACAAGACATGATGATGATCCTTATAGATTAAGTACCTTACTTCAACAACTTTGGGTTACAAGGGTATATTTGCAAATTGCTTACAATCAATCTTGATAAACAGAGACGTTGCTTTTTTCATATAAAATATAATGTCGAAGTGTATAGAAGTGTCGGTCTTAAACCGAGATGCCAGTGGGTTGGATTCCTTCTCAAGGGATTTTTTTACGTTTTTACGCAGTATCTAGTTTGTATAAGAGAACCTTTTGTTAATATCATTGAGTGACGGAACCCCATATCACGTCTTTGAACTCATAACCGTCGCGTTGTCCCACTTCACCATGATGGGTATGCTTTTAATAAGCTGTAACAAGCATATGAGAATTTCGATGTATCGCTTAGTAGTCTGTGCGCTTATGCGGTTTCCAAGAGATGCGGGTTCAAATCCCGCTACATTAAAATCAAAATATTAAAAATGTCATTTCCTTCAGCAATCAATCCCACCCGCGGCCTATCGCGCTTACCCAATAACGATTTGTCAAATTTTATTAAAAACAAACGGAGTGTTCTATCACTAAATTCTCTTTACATAGAAGAAGATTTGGAGGAGGAAAACATTTTAACTTCCTTTTCGAATATGTATAACTGCCAAGTTTCATAATAATATTACAAGTGGATCAAATTCAGTTTCTTAGATTTTGTTACAGTTACATACACACACTACACACACTTACACTTACAAATCGACCTAGTAAAAGCGTGTTGATAATATTACTGGTGTTATTCCACTTTCCTCATTCAGAATAATTTTATTGATTGAAATCGTTATATAAGTTGTACAAAGTTGCTGAAAACATCTTTGAAGTATCTCTTTATGTGATAAACAGCTTTGAACTTTTGAACTACTTTGAGCGCTTATAATTGGTACCTAAAGTTAGCGTAAACGAACCACAACGGTTTCTACATATGACATAAATATTGTTTATCAGTACGTTACTTCCAAAAACCCACTCCCATTAACCCCCAAGAAATATGGGTCGCACACGGTCTTGGTATAGTTTTAAGATATTGTAATCTCGATTCTCTAGTTTTGCTACCCGACAAGCATTTGTCAAATTTAATTAAAAAGGAACAGTGTTTTATCACTAACTTTTCTCTGTGAAAATGTGTGAAGCTGAGCAATATTGAAACATCCTGTTGGCACAAAAAAAAATCTAAAATACACGCTTTTCTACACTAAAGCTCGGAGCTACAAATTTTATTACATTCTGAACTGGAGTGTTCTTTCTCATCAAAACATATAACGTCTATGAAGGCGTGAAATACCTAAATAACCTTCTATGTTATATACGGTAATCATTGCTTTGAAATATTCATGTTAAAATAAACATATTTATTTCTGAATATACTTTTATTAAATATGTGAATCAATTTTACATTTTTAAATATAAATTATTATAAAAAAGATACATTTAAAAATATAAAAAAACCACTCTTCCGAGGGCGGGACAAGGGTCCAAGCCATCGGTGGCTAGGGCTCCAGAGAGAGGAACC
>JAKRZM010000295.1:276401-300921 GCA_036379175.1 Heliconius cydno galanthus
TTCAAGTTCCAAAGGAGAAAATGTAAAAAGTATTTTTACAATATGATTTACAGTTATAGGATCCATTATTCTCCAGACTAAGTCTTTTACATACGAAGAGCCTAATGTAGAAAGTTATATTTTCAAGGAAACATCCATATTATATATGGATAAGAGAAAATCAATTTAGCAGAATCATATATGCATCTGAACATAGCAGAGTGGACAGAGAAAACATGGGTACCTAGTATTAAGACACTCCGTCCTTACGCGCAGAATTCTGGAGACATTGCGTGATGAATGGCGGGACTCAACGCCGCGCTTTGTCGCGTTACCAGAGCGACGAAAATGATAATATTAAATATGTCATTCTCCAGTTTCGTCGTCGTTTCGTTCTCCATGTCATTCTCGTTTACAGTGACACAATTGTGCCCCTGGGTCACCAAGATCTCATCAGAACGTCAAATGCACGTGGAATATTACACCCCTGTCTCTTTCTCCCTCTCTGAGCCCCTCCCTGAGCTCCCTCTGTGAGCTATAATTTCACTGCTTAATTCAAATTTTAATATGTCTATCCTTTCCGTTTTCTAAACGAACCATTTTATATTACGATGTTTATGACATTTCATACATAATTTATTTTAAACACCAACTTAGCAAGCAAATAGCGGTTTTTTAAGACACTTTGATATTCTTTTAATATAGAGCTATCTTTAACGGGAACGGTTATAAACTAGTTTTTATGTTTTATAGTCCAGGAAAACGATCGGTCCGTTACTGTTTCAAATATTTGTGTAAAAAAGTCTTACATAGGTTTATTAGGAAGTTAAGAAGAATATTAAGGAAAGATTTACCGAAACATTAAGAATATATCAACGAGAATATATGGAAAATTTCCATGCAACCAAAACTGCTTTTTTATACATTTTCACAGCTATTTTTAGCACCAGATGCTAAAAATGATTTTTTTAGAAAACGTATAAAAAACGTATAAAAATAATTATTTTTTTACATAAAATATAAATGTAAACTTTTCCTGCTAGGCAAACTGATTTAACGATTCCTTCTTAATTTAACATTGTACGTAAAATGAAATTCTTTATAAAATTCCCACATTTTCCGGAAACATAATTAAAACATCGGGCTATTTCCAAGTAATCTCAATAAAAAATATATTTCTTTAAATAATGTTTAAAGTAAACAGATAGATACCCTCTGACATTTAACTGTGAAAAGTTATGTCAGTCCATATAAATTGTAATTCTGGGCAGAAATGGATGTTTCCTACTAAAATATTTCCAAAAATCTTTTTTCTTTCAGCTTCATGCTGTATCCCGTATGTAGCAGGGTAGGCAGAGGGAGACTAGTGATAAGACACACTGTTCCCCACTGCTTCCGTGTAGTGGCAGAACTCGACGTTTTTCCGTCACGGCACCGGAGATACCAAAGCGAAGCGAAATGTTTCACTACCTCTAGTGGGAATCGATCCCACAACCTGTCACGCTTACAATTATATCTCTCTCTCATCTCAAAAAACACATGATTTAAACATGAGATGTTGATTTGTTTTTAAAGCCGTCGTCACACCTACACTATCTATGTACACTCACACAAGTGCAAAGCTTAGCTTGCACCTCTCGGGCTGTACCTTCGTAACTTTTTATGATAGTTTCGTAAAAAAGGTGCTGTCTACAAACGAAGCTTGAAACAGAAACTCAAATGTTTGAAATGTAAAATTTTATTGGGTGGATTGATTGGACATCTGTGTTTTTTAAATTTATATGTATAGAAAAATATTTGAAACGAATATTTGAGTATTCTATATATATATATATATATGTGTGAACCTTTTGCTTTTCTAACAGTATTTAATATTATTTTGATATATATAATAACAGAAACGTTCCGCGTTTCTAATTATCGCGTAATACCGCGTAATTTGGGGCCGTCGTGGTGTAAGGCTACAATAGTGCGACTGCAAATGCTACGTTTACAGGTTCGATTCCCACTTGTGAGAATTAAATATTAGATATTTTGGTAACGAGGAAAGCCTGGCGTTAACACGCAATGCCTCAAGAATTAAGCAAAAAATGGGGAACGGAGTACCTCAATACTAGTTTTCCAGGTCCCTTCTGCCAACTATATTGCTAAATAAACATTTCCATAGTGGTATTCGAACCCAATACAATGGCATGTAAATCAGATCTTTTACCACTGAACTATGATAACGTCAAAAGCAATCATCAAAGCTAGCGATATGTATTTTCTGCAGTTCAGTTTAAGCTATTTATACTATTTCCAAACTTTATCGATAACTCGTAACTATGATTTGACTTGTAGAGTTCAGAGTCTCAAGAGTATATAAATTCCAAGNCGTAAAATGAAATTCTTTATAAAACTCCCACATTTTCCGAAAACAAAATTAAAACATCGGGCTATTTCTAAGTAATCTGAATAAAAAATATTTTTCTTTAAATAATGTTTAAAGTAAATAGATAGATGATACCCTCTGACATTTAATTGTTAAAAGTTATGTCAGTCCATATAAATTGTAATTCTGGGCAGAAATGGATGTTTCCTATTAAAATATTTCAAAAAATCTTTTTTCTTTCAGCTTTACGCTGTATCCCGTATGTAGCGGGGTAGGCATAGGAAGCCTAGTGATAAGACACTCTGTTCCCCACTGCTTCCGTGTAGTGGCAGAACTCGACGCTTTTCCGTCGCCGCACCAGAGACACCAAAGCGAAGCGAAATGTTTCATTTCCTCTAGTGGGAATCGATCCCACAACCTGTCACGCTTACAATTACATTTCTCTCTCATCTCAAAAAAGTTAAGATTTAAACATGAGATGTTGCTACCAGTACCAGGGGACCTACGTCAAATAAGGGATGCACACACCTACACTATCTATGTACACTCACACAAGTGCAAAGCTTAGCTTGCGCCTATCGAGCTGTACCTTTGTAACTTTTTATGATATTGTAGGGGTATTGCACTAGTCTTATTATATTCTTTATAAACACGCTAAATCAGCGTTCTGAATTTATTCGCTACAAATGCATTTGTGAAATTATGTTCCACTATTGTTTTGTAGCGTATAAATAACCAAATTAAATATATAATAAAAGAGTTGAATGTGAAGTCTCGTCTCATTAACATCGCCACGATACTGTAGCCCACAATATTTTCGTAAAAAAGGCCGCTGTCCACAAACGAAGCTTAAAACAGAAACTCAAATGTTTGAAATGTAAAATTTTATTGGGTGGATTGATTGGACATCTGTGTTTTTTAAATTTATATGTATAGAAAAATATTTGAAATGAATATTTGAATATTCTATGTATATATATTTTATATTTTAGTGAACCTTTTGCCTTTCTAACAGTATTTAATATGATTTTGCTATATATAATAACAGAAACGCGGAACCTAGGTTAAAATACTTGCTCTCTGCTTTTTCAAGATATGACGTAGCGAAACTCAAAGCCGCACATTATCTTACAAAATCTAAATGATAAAAATAATTTAAGCATTCTTAGCAAAGTAATTTGGGACCGTCGTGGTGCAAGGGTACAAGCGTGCGACTGTAAATGCGACGTTTTTAGGTTCGATTCCCACTTGAGAGAATTAAATATTAGATATTTTGGTTACGAGGAAAGCCTGGCGTTAACACGCAATGCCTCAAGAATTAAGCAAAAAAATGGGGAACGGAGTACCTCAATACTAATTTTCCAGGTCCCTTCTGCCAACTATATTGCTAAATAAACATTTCCATAGTGGTATTCGAACCCAATACAATGGCATGTAAATCAGACCTTTTACCACTGAGCTATGATAACGTCAAAAGCAATCATCAAAGCTAGCGATATGTATTTTCTGCAGTTCAGTTTAAGCTATTTATACTATTTCCAAACTTTATCGATAACTCGTAACTATGATTTGACTTGTAGAGTTCAGAATCTCAAGTGTATATAAATTCCAAGCATCAATACTAGAAGATACTGTTTTTCTATTAAATGTTGCTTATGTATAACTGAAGCCGTCTCTACTCACGATAGTTCGATCCCATTGAGGGTTATTTTCTTGTAGTAACCAGATAAAGTTCGGCGTTAAGTTCCACCAATGCGCTATATTTTGAAAGCTTGGTGGCGCGTAGGGTACTGAATGTCTTAACTCTAGATTCTCTGCCTACTTTGCTATATGCGGGATACGCTGTGAAAGAAAATAAAAAAAAATGTGTCTTAAATAAAAAAAACCTTAAGTAAAGGGGAAACCTTTTTTATCGAAGCCTTCTTTGCCTATTTCGCACGCCGTTATAAATAAAATAAATTAAAAAACTTTTTATATATTTTAATATATTTATCTTGATCAAGAGTTACGAGTAAGTATGAAAGAAATTTAAAATTACAATGTACTTTTTTCTCTATTTTTAAACCTGTACTAAAATAGAGCGTTTCTGTATGTATGTATGTGGCATCGTAGCTCCCAAACGGATGAACTGATCTTGATCGTTTTCAAAGATTTAGTGTTTCTTGTTTAAAGGTGACTTAATCGATTAAGTCACATTACATACTTTCTGGCTAAGAACACTCTTACTCTCAGTAACTCTCTTACTCTCTCTCAATCACTTGAAGTGAAAATTCGATCAGCCGCTTCAACATATTCAATATAAGCTTATTCTTGTAAATAAAACGTAGTAAAAAAATACTGTACTCCATAATTCCAGTACTAAAATAACTTGCCCGACCCGACGAGAAACGGATTCCTTAAATATTTACATTTTAAGTTTTTGTCATATTTCAATTTCATTTTTAATTATTCTTCACTTCGTCTCCATTTTCATGAATAAATAAAAAAAATCTAATCCACAATGCTCTGTTATTCATTTTGACTGTGAAATCTAAACTAAAATTACAAAGAAGAATTTATTTGGTTAAACGCACTAATATCGGGAACTGTGACATGAAAAAAATACTTTTCTTTTGAATATTCCATTCACCGAGGAAAGCTATAGTATTTATTACATGACGTTAATCATTTTGATGTAACCCACTGTACCTTGAGATATTAAAATATGTCATATGTCGTACAAAAGTCTTAACTATTTTATTTTTACTAATGAACCCCCTTTCGGGAAGTAAACCCACCACTACTTCTTAACAATCTAGCACGAAAGCATATTACAGACACGCATATAATTTAATATATTGTCAACAGATGAGAGAACTGCGTCATGAAAATCTGACACCTTTCGTCGGGGTCTGCGTTGAAACTGGGGTGGCCTGCATCATAACCGCCTATTGTTCTCGAGGTTCCTTGGCCACTGTACTGGCAGATCGAGACCTTTATCTCGATGACATGTTCGTGGCGAGCCTGGTAGCTGATTTGTTGAGAGGGTTGATATATTTGCACGATTCAGCACTAATTTCTCATGGAAATTTGACTTCGAGTAACTGCCTCGTGGACCGGCGATGGGTGCTGCAGATCTCTGATTACGGTCTTCATACTTTGAAAAGTAAGTTGTGTCATTTTGCTTATAGATCTACACTGTATGCTATATACCCGTACTATAAGGTAGGTAGAGGGAACCTATTATTAAGACACTCCGTTCCCCACTTTCCACCGAATTTTTAGAGGCAAAGCGTGCTTAGTAGTGGAACTTAACGTCGTGTTTTTATCTTGATGTTAAGAAATGAAAATATTAATAAATGATAATTTATTCCCCCGATTTAGGATCGAATCTAGAATAGCCGCGTAACAGTCACTCCTTTGTGCCCCTGCGCCACGACTGGCCTCACTTAATTTTACTAGATTTCATACAAAATTAATAAAGCCCGCAAATTTAATTTTCTCAATTTTTACAAGTTGATATTTCTCCCGCTGTGGACAAGTCCGACTTGCACTCGCACGATTTTTTTATTTAATTTTCAATCTGCCATAAAAGTTTACATTGTAATTAATAATTTCTCACCTTTCCAATTAATACTACAAAATCAATATTTGTTGAATATATTCCATTATTTAATATTTACCCACATTCTAAAAAGGCCATTACGATTCGTATAATATTTACTTTATATTCATCACATTTAATTTTTGATTCTTTTTATTTATTACTCTCTTTGTCGGTATGTGACCTTTTATCATTTTATTATTTCATTATATGTTTGACTTTGAGGCCATTTTGCATCAGGTGCGTATGACAGTAAACGCGACGATTGTGGGTTCGATCTCCACTCACAGGAATGAATTATTTCTCCCGCTCTCGAAAGTTTGGAACGGAGTGTTTTGACTCAATGTTTCTCCTGCATACCCTGCTATGCGGTTATTATAGGTTATTTATATTTTTAAGTTTTCGTACATCAAAAGACAAACCCTTATCAGTATCAATTTGCTGACGGCCTGTCTTTATGTCCGTCTGTACGTCTGTCAAGACCATATTTGAAATTAATATCAAATATCCAGGATCTACAATCCCTTACACCACAAACAAAATCAAATTTATAAATCAACGCAATCAAAAGACAACACCGTTTATGCGTCGTATTTTGCCGCTTTTTGTATAAAAATTGACGCGTCATCACAACCATATCGTCAATCAACCAACCAGTCAATTAGTCAGTCATAGTACTTTCCATGGACCAATTTACGAAACTGGCAAGAAGTGAGAACTTAACACTTATAGGCCAGTCGTGTCAAGTTCATGCTGGTTGGTGGTTGTGTGTTCGATCCCCACTCGAGAGAATGTAATATTTCTTACATTTTTATTTTTTGACTCTGGTGTCGAGGCAAAGCGTGGCGTTGAGCACTCCGCAATGCCTCCAGGATTCGGCCGTAAGTGGGAAACGGAGTTCTCTCTGCCTGCCTGACTAGCCCTCTGCCTACCCTGCTGTCAACGGGATATAGCGTAAAGCTATTTTTTATTTATTGATACATCATAGCAAAAAGCCATTACAAGCTTATATTTGTTACAAGTTAATTTCATACAATATAAACTCACCTGTTATAAATTGTATTTCCTGTGACCTACAAACATGAATTTGGCACGTCATTGGTGGGCGAGTCCGATTCGCACGAGACCGGTATCATATTTTAAAATCAATGACATTGACAATTTTTTAGCCTAGTGTTAAAACACTCAGTTCTCGAATCAATTTTTTCAATTTTGGTTTAGTGTAGTCTTTGTTTTCTCTCGTTTGTTTAAAATGGGTTAAAGCTTCTCTCAAGAATTAATTGTGGATTTTCATTCCATCGTTTTCGTCTTTTATTTGTGTAATACATCTACATTAAAGATATAATACATTATTAAGTATACAACTTTCTTAAAAAAACATTTATAGATATTTTTTGAGATCCGTACCCGTATTTTTCTCTGCAAGAATCCAGGACAGTACGCGAGGTAAATAGGAAATCTTTGGTGGTCGATTGATATAATAATTATTTCAACTGATATATTATTCGTTCGTTCGTAATCCTTTCATTTAAAATATAACAATCCTAGAATTTAATCAGTGAATTATAAATATCTATTACCAATATCTCTTCAACTAGTATTAAATTAAGTGTTACTTGAAGTTCACTTTCCGATCACAAACCCTTAGCTCAAGTGGTATTTTAGAGAATATTCTATAATAAATTAAGGTATGCTTTTAGGTCTTTTAAGTGTGGCTAAATAATATTAACGAGGCCGTTGGCACAGCGAGATAGAGCCTAAGTGTCAATGCGATGGTTGTAGATTCGATTCTTAACCTAATACAAATTGTTATTTAAGATAGTGCAGGAATATCTATTTAAATGCAAAATATTATATCAAACACGACTTTTTTTTATATTTTTGGTAATGAAATGTCTTATTGCTCGTTGCGTGGCGAGGAAATGAAAATAACTCATTCCTGCGAGTGGGCATCAAACCCCAGGCGTGCCCCTGCGCTACGAAGGCAACTTTTCAAAGGCAACCCAAAAAATACGCAAGAAATCATTATAGAGAAAACATTTTTTTTTTTAAATTATTTTGTAATATTTTCTATTTTAAAGGAAAAATAAATGTTATAACCTGTTGAATTTGTTTACAGTCACACATTGTATGGCACCACGATAGCCTCAAGCTTAAATTTACTGTATAAATTAAAATGAACGTCCAATTTTCTGCTGTCAAAGGCTGATCCTCGGCTAGTTTTCCAAAGGATATGACATAAATCTTGAAAAAGACTCCAAGTTTCAGTAACTAACATTATTAATTATCTTGTGCCCTTTTGTAAAGTAAATGTTTGTTAAATTATGTCATCCTTAATCATCCGCACTATTAGGATTAGCTGTCATTATCTACTACTCAGTCAGTTCTAACTCTCTCATATAACAGGATACGTAAAGGAAACCTTGTGTTAGAAGACACTCTTCTCTCCGCTTTCCGCCTGAAATTGAGCGAAAAGAGACATTGCGTTGAGAGACGCCGCACTTTGTCCTATCTTAGCGGAAAAATAAAAATAGTTAATTCAATGTACAATAAACTAAATCTTTTAAAAATTCATTTGTACGCTTATTTTATCGGAATCGATATTTTATACTAAAATAAACATTTAAAAGTAAATAAAAGTAATTTAAATTACCTTTTTCAGTTTATCTTTATAGTAATAAGTGTAGTAAAACTACACTAACTTTAAACAACTGATGGAGCTTTTAATTAAAGTTATATAGTATTTGCATCCATTGGGTGCTTCCGGTGGCGTGTGTTGCGAAGCTTTTAAGGCCTTTTATATGATAGACGGATGTTTTGTTAACTGTATATACGATGGTTGTAGGTTCGATTTGCATTCAGAAGAATGAATTATTCTTATTTCTTTTCTACTCCGCTAGTAACAGAAGAGGCAATGGGATAGGTTTCTCAAATTTCAGGACAAGAGAATAGTGTGCCCGCCGCGCTTTATCGGGATACCAGAGCGAGAAAATGGAAACAATTAGGTAGTTTCCTCTAGCGGGAGTTATTATGAAATGCTAAATTGTATTTTTTCAAAGGTGGCTGCGCAGACACTGAAGATGCACTACGCATGGAAAGACGAATGCTGTGGCGGGCGCCAGAACTGCTCCAGGATCCGAACCCACCACCCCGCGGCTCTCAGAAGGGAGATGTGTATTCCTTTGGCATCATTCTATACGAAATATTGGGAAGGAATGGACCTTGGGGCGATACTAATTTGACTAACGGTGGTATGTTGAGAGGATTTTGATTTTTTTTTCTTCAGTTTCAGAACTGATTCTGCATTTTTCTAGTTCTGGATGAATTTGATATTGCCGATTGAGTGGCAGAACTCGCTGTTTTTTATAACAAAATAATTTTAACGATAAATAGGTCAATGATTTTCGATTTACCTAATATGAAATACATATTATGATTTTGCAATACTCCAAGGATATTAAGAGGAAATTACTATTTGTACTAGGACTGTTTACTTAAATTCCTGTTTGTCCTTAATATTACAGCACTTATACTTACACTGTGTGTGTCTGACAGACGACGTTCGAAACTCCTAAACTTAGTTAAAATGTGACATATACGTAGGTTAAGGAAGTCGTGGCGCAGGTTCATAAGCGAGCTACTGTAATTGTGACGGCCGTGGGTTCAATCCTCACTCAGGGGAATGAAATATTTAAAATATTATTTTTTTCGCTCTGGTAACAAGGCAAAGCGCGGAGTAGAGTTCTTCCCTTCAACATGCAATTGCTAGGCGTAATTTGGGAAACAGAAGTGTCTAAATGGGAACTGAGTGTCTTTATAGATTTTAACGCGATTTCACTAAGAAAAAGAGTTCATTTTGTATTCTAGTATACGAAGTGAAGTAGAGTACTGCTGTTCAACAAGAAATATCTTAAAAGTTTGTCGGAAAGTGAGGAACAGAGTGTCTTATCACAAAGTTTTCTCTCCCTACGCATTAAGCTGCTCCACTGATTATTATATTAGATTGGCATAATTTCACTAATAGTTTAAATAGCAACAAAAACCTAAAGTTAAAACTCTCCGGTCTCCATTCCTACAAATAAATTTATATTTTAGAAATCATCGGCCGTGTACGTCAGCCTATCGGTGGTGTTCTGTTCCGACCGCCGCTCAGTGGACTAGTCGCGAGGCCTTCAGTGCTCGCTGTGCTGAAATCATGTTGGAGTGAGAGACCAGATCGGCGTCCAGATGTACGGCTTATCAGGATACGTCTTAAGGATATGCATGCTGGGATGTAAGTTTTCAATAAATATATTTAATAAATTCAAAATATATTGCGTGGCATTGAGTTCCGCCACTCATCACGCAAAGCCTCGAAAGTTCAGCGGAAAGTGACGAACGAAATATCTTAACATTAGATTCCCTCTGCTTTCCCTGCAAAATGCGAAATAAAATGAAAGTGAAAAGAAAATAAATAAACATATCGATAAATATATTTATGTTGATATAAGATATTATTATTTTGGATTCAAATTTTTTTCGAGGGAATCAATCATTTTAATTTCCTCGCTCTGTTGACAAGACAAAGCGCGGCATTGCTGCTGCAGCACGCTATGTCATAAAAATTAAACCGAGAGCGGAGTGTTGGAACCCTCCCTCCCCTTTGCCTACTCTGTTATATGCGAAATACAGCGTAAGCAACAATGTATAATATATACATTAATCCCCTTCCCGGAGGAATTTCGATAAATCCTGTCTCTCTCTCTCGTATCTCTGTCGTACTCCCTATGCTTCTTACCTGCATACGATTAGTTTTGTTTATGCGTTGTCTATCACTCCGTAACAGAATAGTTCGCATAATTTCGATTAATAATACATAAAATAATAATAAAAAAAGTGCAACATTTTAAAATAATAAATTTATACAATATACATATTGTTTGAATTAAGTTTTTGTCAAATAATTGCAATAATGTTCAATGCGGTTCGCCACTGCCGCAATCACGGGTATTTGGAAGCTCTTTTGTCATATATGAAATACGTTCAATATTAAAATATTCATCAAAATAACAAAAATAAAGAAAAAATAGTGGAACCATCGTGGCGCATCAGTCAGCAGCTGACTGTAAACGCAACTGTTGTGAGTTCGATTATCACTTGGGCCAACGAATTCTTTTTATCATCCCGCTCGAATAACAAATTAGCCCAATCTCGTTGGAATAACTAATTTGTAGGATAATACATAATGTCTCGAAAATTGGATGAAAAATGGAGAACAGGGGGTGTTAACATTTGGTTCCTGAAAAAAAGGAAAAATTAGGTATATTTTAAGAAATTAGTTGTTATAATCTATGCACAAGAAAAAACCGTTAGCCTTTTCATCATAGCAGCAAAAGCTGAGGGAACCTAATGTTAAAAGTTAAAACATCAATCTTATTTTTTTTACCTTTACATCGTATCCCACATATAGCAGGGGAAGCACAGAGAAGATGGGAACCATATGTAAAGACAATCTGTTTCCCATTAAGACATTCCATTCTCCACTTTCCGCTGAACTCTAGAGGCATTGCGTGTAGAGTTGCAGAACTCAACGCTACATTTTTTTTATATTAATGACCATATACAGTGATATAAATGATTTATTATGTATAATGGAATAAACAGGAAAACCAATATTTTCGACAACATGCTGTCCATGATGGAGAAATACGCGTCGAACTTGGAAGGGCTGGTGACCGCTCGGACAGAACAGCTCCTGCAAGAGAAACGACGAACAGATGATCTTCTAAATAGAATGCTGCCCAGGTAAGAGAATACTTTATGCCGTTATTTTTTTTTACTGCCGCTTAAAAAAGCTGAGTCAGATTTGAGATACAGTCAGAGACCACGACAGTTGTAAGTTCATTCCTACTCGAGGTACTAACTTATTTTTATTTTCTTGTGTCTGGTAACAAAATAAAACGTAGTGTTTAGCCTCTCAATACGTTATCTCTCAAGTGGCCTGAAAATTTCTTAAGTAAAAAAAAAGTTTCTCTCTCTGTGGGAAAACAGAAAAGAAGGAGGTTATACTCGTATAATCGTTAACTATATTTTTGTTGTTAATTGGTACCGGCTGTGTTTAACTGTGTTTAAGTTTGTGTATATATGTAAATATAGTTTAGAAATCGGCTCAATTTTTTTAAAATAACATATTTAATTTTTTCTTTAAAGTTTTAGTTATTGTTGCAAAGAAAACTTTAAAAATATATATTATAATCATCAGCCTATTCTTATCCACTGCTGAATGTAGGTCCAAATAAACGACAATGTTATCAGGGCACGAAGGTAATTCAGATAAGTAAATATTTTATCGTGTAATTCATGCGGGTGAACGGCGCGAGCGGATCGCTCTCGCTAGTAAATAAATAATTTATATATTTATATATAATACTAGCGACCCGCTTGCGGCTTCGCCCGTTTAAAATATACATTTATTTATAGACTAACCTGGATCATTTCCGTGTTCTACTAACATTATCATTATTATTAAAGACGAGTCGGATTCGTACAGGGAGGGTTCCGTACCATAATCTGAATAAACACGGCAAAAAACACGTATCACGTTCATGTGATGCAGCCTGGAGAGGACAGATAGTTGGAAAGCAGAGTTTTGCTTAGTTTAGTATTGCTTTCATGAAATGTATAATAAAGAAAAAATACATGTAAAAGAAAAGTGGTTATTGTGGAAATAACAATTTTTCTTTTACATATATTTGTTATGTACAGACACCAATCAGTTGCGATTTTATTATTAGTGTAGATAACATAGTAAATAAATAATTATCTTTATTTCCAAATTAGGATTAGTTAGTACGATTAGTAGAGTAATTTATCATTTCATTGTTCCCTTTTCGTCCTTTTTGGTCCATTATCCGCAAAGTATCCAAGCCAGATGCCTAATCATAATCTGTAACATCAGCGGTATTGAGGCCAGTCCTGGTGCAGGAACATAGTTGTGTAACTGTAAACGCGACTGGTTCTGGGTTCCATCCCCACTGGAGGGAATGAAATATTTAATACTTTCATTCCTCTCTGGCGTCGAGTCCAAACGCAGCATAGAATTCCGCCATTCAACACTCAATGCCTCGAAAAACATTCTGCGGAAAGTGGAGAACGGAGTGTCCTAGCACAAGTTACTTCTGCCTACTCTGTGGTATGCGGGATACAGCGTCACACTTAAAAAAACAGTAGGAAACCAAGAGGATTATAAACATTAATTCTTTCGATTCGAATTTCACATGTCCGGAACACACAAAACAAATAAAAATACAACACTAGTATTTAGTAATTTTTGTTTGGTGAATTCAGAAAAACATCGTTTGAGATTTCATTGCACTGGAACTTTTTCAATATCGTACATTAGAGCTGTTTCGGTCTCGAGTCTCCTCTATTTTGTTTTATCTAGTACTCCAAATGGTTTTTCAGAATTTTCAGTATTAAATTACATTAAGTTTAAATTACTATAGTTGTTTTCGTTTAAGTATATTACTACAAGTTTCTGGCAACCGAGATTCACTTATAAGGCCTTTAATATGATTTTTTTAACAGAGTAGGCAGAGGGAACGTATTGTCAAGACACTCTATTTCCCACTTTCCTCTGAATTCTAGAGGCATTTTGTGTTGAGTGGTGGAACTCAACGCTGCGCTTTGTCTCGAAACCAGAGCGAAGAAATGAAAATATAAATTAAAATAAATATTTCCATTTCTCGAGTGGGGATCGAACCAACAAGCCAGTCGATTTTAAAGTCACAATTTGTGCCTCTGCGCCATGACTGACCTCATCATGAGGCTTTTAAGTCACGTATACTGACCCGTACATGACACGCGGCAAGAGAAATCAATCATAGATAAGTAAAGCTATATTATATAGCATATATATATGTGTCTTTCAAGAGTGGCTACGTTAAGTAGGGATAGTGCTGATTGAACGTCTCAAGGACACGTTATGTCCACTGAGGCAATATTTATCCTCTTGACATTCTTTTTGAGACAAATAAAAAAATATATATTTTATTTTTTTGGATATATCTTTCCAGTCATGGCGCAGGTTGTGAGTTCGAATCTCACTCGAGGAAATAAAATATATAATATTTTCATTTCTTCGTCGTCTTCGTTCTTCTATCACTTTAACGTCCGTTATTTGTCTTATTTTATAATATTTAATTTTAGTAATAACCTTTAACACACAAAAGTGTTTTCCTGTTTTTAAATTGTGATATATAATAGAACATTCTTCGTCGTTTTATTATGGCCTATTGTAAAAGTACACTAAAGTGTACGATCTTTTAAGGGTATTACAGATTCGATGCAACCGAATTTATATTTAAGTCTATTTTTATGAATATTATTATTATTAGGTAGATCACCAATTTTAGTGAAATCTATTGAGACGCAAATTACATATTAATTTCTTTCATTCTTTGCCTTACAGAAACTAGTAATATTACTTACTTAAGAAAGAAAAATATAATCTGAGGGAGATTCTCTTGAAAAGTTTAACCCACTTTAAAAAGTTATTAGGTTAGCGACGTCAGTAGTTCTACTCAATTTTATCATTTCATATAAATTCAAAGTTTTAAATAGTTTTTTACAGTAAGTTAAATTTAACTTACTGTAAAAAAAACTATTTAAAACGTGTCTTCCATATTTTAAGAGAAAGGAAAAAGGATTAAGAAGTGTCGCAGCAGTATCTGATTATAAATGTAACGGCTGTGGGTTCGATTCCCACTCGGGGCAATGACCTACTTTGAGTTCCTCGCTCTGGTAGTACAAGACATCCCGCGACGCTGAGTTCCAACACTCATCACGCAATGCCTTAAAATATGCGTGGTGTGTGGGGTACAGAGAATCCTAACACTAAGTTCCCTCTGCCTACTAATTATATGCGATATAAAAATATTTATGGTGATATATATTAATAGATTATATATATATATACCTTGAATGACATATTAGTCTTATGAATAATAATTACAGTAAATATTAATGATATATTTTAATTATTGCTTCATATTATTCTTCGTAAAAACTGTTCTTCAATTTTAAATTCAATGCCTAATTTAATATTTATATACAATGCCGAAGAGAACGCCTTTGTTCTCTTCCACAAACAAAGGAAGAGCTTCTGAAAGAATTCCAGTTGACATCATTATGACAGATTCTAATATCTACATTTTACAATGAGAAATTATTTTATTTTTCTATCGTTATTTCTTAATCAAGATGGATGAACTTAAAGGAACAGAAACAGGAGAAAAGAGTGTCTTAACACTAAATTCTACCTACCCTGCTATACGATAAAAGACGCGAATACATTTTTTTTATAAAATCATGAGAAGTGTGTAAAACCTAAAATAGTATTAATCAGGTATTTAATATGAATGAGAATTAAAATAAAAAGTACATTTTGATACAGGACAGTAGCGGAAGCCCTGAAACGAGGGGAGCCAGTTCAAGCGGAGAGTTACGATTGTGTAACTATTTACTTCAGCGATATCGTCGGCTTCACAAACTTGGCAGCCATGAATACTCCAATGCAGGTAAATAAATATAGATGCGAGTACATTCTACTAATATGGTGAATTTTAAACCTTGTGAGGATGGATGTTTGTTCCATATTTATGCTTATTTTTCGTTTTTTGATGTGAATTCAGAGTGTATTTAGAGCTATCGATATAGTGGAGATACGTATTTATCGCAAAAGTTGTGGATTCACTAAGGCTTGTTTTCTTAATAGAATAAGGAAATGATAATAGATGACTCGCCCGAGTGGGAATCGAACTCAAAACTGTTGCGCTTACAGTCCCATGCTGTGCTGCTACGCCACGACGACTATATTTTTTTTATAGTGACTGACTGTAAACTCGGGGAACTCGGGGAACTTAAATATATTATTACAATATTTTCATTTCAATTTCAATGAAATATATTATTACAATATTTTCTATCTGGTAACATGGCAAAGCGCAGCGTTGAGTTCCGCCACTCAACACGCAATATCTCAACAATTCTGCAGAAAGTGAGAAACGGAATTAACTTAAACACTAGGTACCCATAGGAGAGTAGGTCTGCCTACTCTCCCATGTGCGGGATACAGCATGAAACATAAAAAATTAAAGCCAAATTTATTTTTTCAGTCTTAATGTGAAATCAGACGCATTCCACCTACAGGTGCTTTTTAATACATTATAAAATGAACTAGTCAATTCACTTAAGCCTCTTAAGAGATTTAGTGCTCGAAGTTAAAAGAACTTGAAAAGCTGCTCCAGCTATTGACCTTTCGAATTACAGACTTCTATGCTTAAGTCACGTTTTCATAATCTTTTAGTTTTCTAGTATTATCTATCATTTTTATATTTTTGGGTCATTCTAGCGAAAATACGAAATTAGGGTTTCAAAAATTTGTGAAAAATATTTGCAATATTTAATTATTCTTTTCTGTGAATTTTATAGTACTAGTGTCACTAATTATCAATGATATAGTGGTCCCCAAAATAAGTGGGTTTTCAGGGGATTAAGAGGGTAATTAAAAAAATTGAAAATGAGGGAATGATGCGGTAAGTGAGGGAATGAGTGTTATTATATTTATGACAATTAAGTACTAAAAGACATGTTTAATGACAAAAGAAATCTCGTATTATACTTTAAATAACAAAGAAAAAGTAACATTTACTTAATAATTCTTCTCACAAATCTAATAATGTCAATTTTTGTACTTAAAATATAGTCTTTTGTTTTGAAAACCACAGCGTTTTAAGTATTGCGAATTGCACTATTGATTTATTTAAAATTACTTACAAACTAATAAAGTGAAAGGTAAAGTACAATTCTTGATATTAAATAAAAAGGGCAACTCGCCAAAACAATGAATATCAGTTTCAAAAACATAAGAGAGAATGGTAAAATATTAAATGTAAATATCAAAAATCTTTCTTTGATCAACTCAGTTAATCACTCTTATCCACCCTTATCCCTTACGAAGTAGCATCCTCTTTTTATTAATGTTGGAGGCTAAGTCTTTTGTAATATATCATTCCAATTATACAGTTGTTCAACTGTTAATGTCGACCATTTCCAAGTTATAGAGCCTCTAGTCACATGAATTTTCAAAAATTTCTTCAAAAACTAAAGAAATTAGTCCATCCATGCTCCAAATCATCTATGTCTATAGGTAAGTCTTAACGTCCCATTTAATACTTTTTACACCGTTTTTTTATAGATCTTGTATTATTGGTTGCCTCTAAGAGATCACTCTTAGCGATAAGGCCGCCATTGCACATTGATCTTATAATATGTACTGTGTAAATCAAATGTATAATCCAATTGCAAATGTGCAATAGAGTGTTATTATTTTTATTATTAATAATAACATGGTCCAGATTATAATATATAGATAATATCCCTATATTATTTATATATTATAATTAGACTTATAACAAGCATCTGTTCCTATAACATTCTCATCAGGGATATCTTTTGAACATTGCTTACTTACCGATGCACTCTGGGTTTGAATTTTACATACCAGAATTATTCTTGGAAGACGAGTAATACCCTTAATAATAATGACTACACTTGCCAGTGCAATTGTTGCACGAAAGATTTATGAACTCGAGATTTTTTTGAGTTCCACGAAATGCAGCGATTGATTCTGATAGGCTTACTAAATTTTCTATCCCTACGATATCAGCAGTGGTTACTTCAATTAATATTATTGAAGGATATCTTTCGAGTAATATATATTTTTGAGTTTCATGAAATTCACGCTATCAAAGCCTTCAGCCACAGCTCTATTAGCAGTTCTTTTTAAAATTCCTCCCACACCACATTTCCACATTTTCCATGGCCTGGTTACGAATAATGCCATGAAAATAATCTCGTTCTCGGCTATAAATTATTTATATGTCGAGATACAATGTGAAAAATTAAATTGTGTTTGTACTGATTAACTGGACTATCACTCAAGATGTGAATTATATGAATGTTCAAATCTTAGTTTTTAAGCCATTCAAATTATCGTGTCGGTTATTTTTAGATAGAGAGCTAATAGTGTGGACTTTGACAGCACCATTGCGACGATAAATAAAGTACACCTGTATGAAGAGTACTTTGTTGCCTAATAATGCCATAAAGAACTTGAATTCTTACACAGCACACCTTTTTTATCCCTATATGTCAACAATCCGTATAGGTTTGACAATTTTTTTTCCAACGTGTGTCATTAATTAATGATTTTTTTTGCAATATTTATGTTAATAAAGCTCCAAGACGAGAAAGCAAAGACCAATTAGCGTAAATGCAGCCAAAACACACAAAGCCTATAAAGCGCACGGTTAAAATAATCATTCCCTCACCTCGCATCATTCCCGCACTACAGATAATTATGAGGGAATGACGAAATTAAACATTACTGCCAAAAACGCACATAAAAATGCATTCTTTCGTATTGCATTTTATGGTGACGTTATTAGTTACCAAAACCAACGTTAACGTTGATTAGTTAATTAGTTAAAATTGATTACCTTATTTTTATAAGATGTGATGTAATGACGGCCAGAAATGTAACTTAGTAAATTATGAACTAAATCTTTTCTTAATAGAAACAATGTGAATGCACCAGATGAATTCACTATTAGTAAATTATTAGCAGCACTGCCAACTATCAAAAACAAATGAGTGCGTTAATGTAATTCAAATAACACGTTAAAAAATGGGCTGTGAACACAAGTGTGAAGGAATGATTATTGTTTTTGGGACAAAGTAAAATAAAAGCATAAGTTTCAATTACCTTTACTTATTTTTTTGTAATTATGAATATTTTAAGAAAACCACTTTATATTAAGCGATCAGTAAAAGTCTGACATAAAAATTAGCGAAATGTATCAATTTAGCGACCATAGAGTATTTGAATCTGGAGTTTGGGACATAGCGAGGGAATGTTTTTCTGATGTTAACATAGGGAAAATAAATATCAGATATCTAGTTTACTAGAAAGTCTTATAGGTATAATGTATGCCCTGTTGCATACTTAGTAACAAAATAATAATAATTGCTTAAATTTCATAACTACTTAGAAAAAATCAATTAGGACATGAATTTCGTATTTTCGCTAGAATGACCCTTTTATTTTTTTAACCGTTGCGATTACAGTCGCACGCTTGTGTGAGTGCTGAGTGTCGGATTTCAACACCGCAATCTGTCAATTCAATCATGGGCGTATTTCTTGGCCCAGCTTGGGCTGCCTGGATTGGCTAGAGGCCTGGTCTCCGTTGCATAATTTAATGATACGGCAGATGGAAGATAGTCTTAAGACAGCCCGTTCCCTACTTCTTTCTGAATTTTCAGTAAATTGCGTATTGAATGGCAGAACTTAACACCGCGCTTTATCTTGCTTTTTACCAGAAAGAGAACATGAAAACATTAATTATTCTTATTATTATTATTATTCTTCCCCCGAGTGGGATCGAACCTACAGCCATCGCTCTTACAGTTACACGCTGTGCCTTTAGGTAGTAAATTATTTTCTAAGAAAAAAAGTAACATAAAAGTAACAAAAAATAGTAACATATTAATATTTTATCATTTATTTCTTATTCAGATCGTGGAAATTCTGAACGATCTGTACACGTGCTGCGACGCCATCATATCCTATTACAACGTTTATAAGGTCAGTCGTGTGAGTTTGTAAGATGACATGCCTGCTTTGAAATGTCGTTAACTGTTATTTATTTCTTTTATAATATGAATAGGTTTGTCAATTTTGTACTTTTGAAGATATTTCTTATTTTAATTTATTTTTCCTTTTTATATTATTCTAGGTACCTTCACCTAAAGCAGATAGCCTATACCTTTTGATTTTACCAAAATTATTTACTTACATAAAAGGTAAAGGAGTAGGTATTCACCGTCTTATTCATTCATTTATTTAAGCTTCACATATCTGCCAAATTGAGGCCAGTCCTGGTGCAGGGGTACAAACGTGTGACTGTAAAGGCAGGTTGTGTGGTTCGATTCCCACTTGGGGAAATGAAATATTTTATATTGAACAGAGATAACTCAACACTCGACAAGCAATGCCTCCAGAAATCGGAGGAAAGTGGGTAACTAAGTGTCTTAACACTAAGTTCTCTCTGTCTACCCGGCTGTGTGCAGGATAGAGCGTAAAGCTGAAAAAAAGCAGAGATAAAAAATGATTTATTTAAAGTTAAGTTACGAGACTCAATACGCTTTATTTTGTTACCAAAGCGGAGAAATTAAAATAATTCATCCCCCGATTGAGAATTGAACCCACAACCGTTGCGTAACGTTAATATACGATACTAGCGGACGCGCGCAGCTTCGCTTACGTATTTAGGGGTGAATTCTAATAAACCATGAAACATGTGTTCAATGAAATATTTTTAAGAGTGTAAATTTCAAATTTTATAAAAATCGGTGGCGATTTAATTTTTTTTCCATACAAACTTCCAACCCCTATTTCACCCCTTTAGGGTAAAAATTTTTCAAAATCCCTTCTTAGTGGATGTCCAGATTATGAAAGTAAACATTTGTCCAAATTTCACGTTTCTACGCACAGCGGTTACGGCTGTGCGTGCGTCTTACCTCAGTCAGTGAGGACAAGTCCTTTTATATATATAGATTATATTAATCATTATATCAAAAACAGGTAGAAACTATAGGCGACGCGTATATGGTGGTAGGCGGTCTCCCCGAGCGCTGTCCCCGTCACGCCGCCGAAGTGGCTTCCCTAGCGCTCCACGTTCTGGATTCCGTGCCCAATATACGTATGAGGCATATGCCGGCTGCCAGATTGCATATAAGGATAGGTAAGCTGTGTTTTTTTTTCTACTTTTTAGCTTATTTTTTAATATATTTCACGAGGAGAGGAGAAGCTATTCTTAAGGTATAATAAAACTAATATATTTCTTTGAACAAATATGTTCGTGATGATGGCGCGACCTCATGGCGCGCGTGCTACTAGATAAATATAGTTCGTGGAGTCGATTTTTTATTTTATTTCTAATTCTCTTGTTTCACATATTTTAGGTATTCACAGTGGCCAATGCGCGGCAGGTGTAGTGGGTATCAAAATGCCACGTTACTGTCTTTTCGGTGATACTGTGAATACGGCTGCCAGGATGGAGTCCACGGGAGAACCCAACAAAATACATATAAGCCATGATATGTATAAACTGTTGAAGCAACACGGCGGATATCGGTTTAAGGAACGTGGCATGGTTAATATTAAGGTTAGTTAAATAGAAAAATAATCTTAAAAATAATTAATCTAACCAGCTTCAGGCTGCATCCCACACGCAGCAGGATAGGCAGAGGGAACCTAGTGTTAAGATACTCCATTTCCCACTTTCCTTTAAACCTATACACTTATATAATTATATAACCATATACCTATAGTATATAGATGAAACATATCTCTTTTTATCATTTTTTAGGGTAAAGGAGAAATGAGGACGTGGTGGCTTGTCGGTGAAGATCACGATCGACGAAAAAATTCGCTTATACGTGATAGTGAGTATTATATTATAGAAGGTTACTTTAAAAGGTTACTTTTCATTAAAACATAATGTTTTAAACTACAAATTTACTATTTACAGATTCGTACTTCCAGCCAGCTGACACAATATTCAATCGACAGACAAACATACGGGACCGAGCCCGCTTATCATGCGGCTCATTAGGCCCCGCCCTATCAGCCCCCGCCCTGCCGGCCTGCCCCTGTGTAGTGCCCCCTCGTGACCACCATTCCGCACCCGCAGTCTCATTCTGCGAGTGACGCTAACCCACAGACGGCAGGTTCAAATCCATAGATTACATCCATATATACAGGCTGTTCAAAGATAGAGGCTGTAAAATAAATAGAGACTTTGAAGACGCTGATAAGCGTCAGAGGTTATTGGCGGCTATGAAACGATTGTATTGTTTAGATTATCATTATAATAATTTTGTGTGACTTTTTTTTTGTATTAGAAAAGGAATGTGAACATAGAAATGATTTCTAACGTGTTTGCCATCACGAACATTTTTATTTTATTGTAATTTTAAAATATAACGAACTTACATAATCATAGTATATTGTATTATTAAAATAAATTACATTGAATGGCCTAATTTTTCGTCCAATTAATTATTAAATATAGTATTAAGTGTACCGTATACAGTATTAATGAATAATATTTAAAATATATATTTATTTCCGTGAGAAGGACAAAATTATGATGGTGAATATGATTATCATGTATAATTAATAATAAAAACTGATAAATAATTTAAGTCCAATAACAGATAGAAATTAAAAATTAGAACTGTCATGTTGTATCCATTAATGTTAATTAATTATTGCCCTTTTAAAAATACGGTATATATATCAAATCGAAAAGCCTAATTATAATTAAATTGCCATCCTTAGTTTAAATGCTTTTCCACTTAAGGATAAATGTTTTAAAAACTTGTAGTACTTAAATATAAAATAATTGGTGTAATTAAAATCAATGTACGAAAGACTAGATGGAAAAATGAAAGACTATGTTAGAATAAATATCATAGATAAAAATCCTTATACGTAGAACAAATCTATTAATAAATGTATCAATTGCTTAGTAAGCCCATTTAATATTTAAGGTGATATGTGTACTATAATTTTGTAATACTTTATAGCCTTCTATTTCTGGCTTGAAAATTAAAACATTACAATCATTAAAATTATATAAGATGGATAGACCTTTGACATTTTTAAAATGTAAAAACTTGCAGATGTCATCTTTGTATTGAGAAATAAAATATATTATTATATATGTATTTAAAAAAATAAATGGCGGAACTGAATAAAATTTATAATTGTAGAGAATTAAGTAAGCGTATGAATTAAGAATTAAGTCATTTATTGAGGAGGATAAAGCACAGTTCTCAAGCAAAATAAAAATAAAATCTTTTGTCAAATTAATAAAAAAATCGTACAGATTAAAAATATATGAATAATGCTCAAATGACATATAAATAAAATAGGTATTCTTACTCTATAGATTTTTTAAAATCTTTTTTTTAATTGACTTCCTTCTTTGTAAAGTTCGACGTTTCTATGGTCACTGTCAATAGTCAAATATAGTAAATATTTAACACATAAGACGTATTAGTCTATAATTTATATATAATTTTTAAATTTGGACCAATTTTTATTCTTTGTCTTTTTAATTTGTATTTCACTAAATCTTAATAGTGATAGCAAATACTTAATCTCAAAAAGTATTAATATATCTGATTACCACTATGTGGAATATAATGTTCCTTGTTGAATAATGATATACCTAATATGATTATTTGTTTTTATATTTATAAATTCTTCCAAAAACTATTTTATCAGTATATGATCAAAATATATGACCAAATCATAATAATGTTAAGTCAATAATTTTACTCTAGTCAATATAAAACAACTTTATTTAATGTTGTAGGCATGTATTAACTTAGGAGAATATTTTATGTAAATCAGTGTTTATTACGTAATAAATAAATGTTGCTGTTGTTTGTTATCTATACACTTTTTTTTAATAAAATAAATGTGAAAAAATATATATGTTTGTTTTATTTTATCTGTTATTTTTGTGCCGTCGTGGCGAAGCGGCACAAGGTGTAACGCGACGGTTGTAGGTTCAATCGCCACTCGAGGAAGTGAAATATTTATTTACGTTTATATTTCCATTTCTTCGCTCTGGTGTCGAGGTATAGCGCGGCGTTGGCTTCTGCCACTCAACATGCAATACCTCCAGATTTCCGTAGAAAGGGGGGAACGGAGTGTCTTAACACTAGGTTCCCTCTGCCTACCCTGCTGTGTGCGGGACACAGCGTGAAGCTGATTTATAAAGACTAAAGTAGCGGAGCTCAACGGATGTAAAACGGTATCGCTTAGTGGTCACGGCGCGTAAACGGTCTGCAAGAAGCGCGAGTCCGAGTCCCACTAGGTTTAAATATTTATACGTTTCTTTTTAAACAAAAATCTGATTTTGTTTAGCAAAATCCAATTGTATATTTTTTTTATATTTCAAAAACAAGCAACAGTTAAACATTAAGTAAAACACAAATTTAGAAAAATAAATTTATTAATAATTGTGAATAACACTGAAATTCACATTAGGATAAAATCAAATTGAAATTTTAGGATCAAGATTAAGCCAGTCGTGGGGCAGGGGCACAAAGTGTGACTTTAATATTAATTTAAATTTAAGTAATGGATTCGAGGCAAAGCGCGTGATGAAAATAAACGTTCCACACTAACTCGTGACGCGGATGTGGAAAATACAAACTTAGATACTAAGTAAATGGTAAAGTAAATGATGAAAATTTCTTAGCTTCCCAGCATTGAAGTATATTTATAGAATAATCGAAAAGAGGCCCATTAAAAATTTGTATTAACGATTCTTTCAACTTTTGTATAAGACTAGCCGTTGCGACATTGAGAGAAACGTGAGATGGGTATCCTTTTATATTTTTTTGTTTATTGTGTTACAAGAGATTTTTAAACCAATCATCTTTCTATATGCGTCAATTAAATTTTC
>JAKRZM010000296.1:0-29800 GCA_036379175.1 Heliconius cydno galanthus
ACATGAAAACAATTTTCATATTTTTAAAAATTAGAAAAATGAAAAAAAAATAATACAAATTTGAGGCCAGTCTCACCGCAGACGCACAAAGAGTGATCAGAAGAGTCGATGAGTTTGCTTTGTAGGTAAATAGCCGAGACAGTCTCGTAACGGTTACGGAGAAAGGCGGCTATGCTTTTTTCCCGGATAACCTAAAACCGCCACTTGCTGAACGTCGGATTTCGAACGGAAAGCGGTGAACGGAATCCTCCAGGGCGCTAGATTAGTAATTAAGCAGACGGGGGAGAAAGCAACGGGATTTTTCTATCATTGATTTTTATCTAGATTATTTTTGGAAAAAATTGAAGGTAATTAATTCATAGAGGAAATAAAATATAGTTCAGTACTTAATTATTATATTATAAGCTACAATATATTTTAAACCTATTGCATACTCACATCCTATTTATAAAGTGACATCGTCTCTTAAGTTTGACGAAATCCACCTGCCTTCCTTTGTTATCATTTACATTGAGTGGTTTTCAATAGCTGAATATATAAATTAACTTCATTTTAAAATAATTTTCTATTAGTCAACTAACCTAATTTTTAAATAGTCGTGTAAATGTGTTTTTTATAGAGGAAATTAAAGACCGTCGTAGCACATTAGCACACCCTGACTGTAAATATGATCGTTGCGGGTTCGATTCACATTAGATTTTCATTTCGTCACTCGGGTAACGAGGCAAAGTGTGGGGTTAAATTCCGCCACTTAACACGTAATGCCTTCAAAATTCAGCGGAGTGGTGAACGGAAGTGTATTAATAGGAACAGAGTGTCTTAACGCCAGGGCCCGGGTTCCCTTTGTCCCTGTGCGGGATACAACGTAAAGCTAAAAATAAAACAATAATAATGAAAACAAAAATACTTAATAAGCATATCCTTTGCATTTATACCAACTGAAAAAGGTCTTCACGTTTCGGTATCGCAACTTGAAGTACAAGAACTGTAGTAATATACTTCCAAATTGCTCCCAGAACGCGCGTGGTGTAGTTGCAATCAAATATATTTTACTATAACGACTAAGGTTTTTATGCAATGTTTACTCTATGTTAGTTGAATAGATAACAAAGAGTGAAATGCCACATACAAGGTTCCCTTTTGTTTCTTTCATAATTTTTAAGTAAATCATAAAATTATAAATATAAAACTAAGGTTAATCGTGGCGCAGAGTAATGCGATAGTTTGTGGGTGGCCTCTGGCCGTAATGATTGTGTTTTTAATCCCAACTGGGCGATTTTTTTTTCTCACTCTGCTTACAAGACAATGTGTGGCGTTGTGTTCCATCACTCAACACGCAGTGCCTCGGAAAGCGGAGGACAAACACAAAGTATATACTAAGTATAATTTACTTTAACATTTCAAACAGGTTTTAAATTCAAATACCGCGTATCTCTAATTAAAGTAAATGTGTGACTTCACAATGTAACGAACGAAGACATATTCGAAGCTAGAAAGCTAATAGAGTAAGTTCTTATCAAATCTGCGCTATATCTTTTTTAGCCACAGTTTATAAAAATGTGACAGCTTAATCAATTAGAAATTGTATTTTAAACGTATGATAAATTCGAATTATACTTAAATAATAAAAATTTATAACGTCGACGATTGTGGGTTCGATTCCCACTCAAGGGGATGAAGTAATTAATATTTTAATTTCGACTTCGATTTCGATGACAGCCTCAATATTATTTATGCCTTTATTTATATAGATACTATTAATATAACTTATATTCATTTTATATAAGAGTACTAAAATACAGAATAGACTAGATTTATTATTAATAACTTTCATTAAAACATCGTAACATTGTTTCTTAATTATACGAAAATGAAGCCTAGAAATTAAATTTTCAATTTCAATGATTTATATTCTCAGACAATATGTGCTTATATTGGAAGTAGAGAATTGGCTTCTCTAATAAAAACAAAATATTTTAGTATTGTTTGATTCTTCAAACAATACTGAATTATTTTGTTATTATTCAATATTTTTAACATATTTAAAGCGTTATAGGAAATTTGAATAGTACCTACTAAATAGATATATGCAATGAAATGCAATAAATAAAAACTTTTAAAATATATTTTCTTATTCTCCATAGCATTTGTAATACAATAGTCATCGTATTTGAACATTCTCCTCTAATCAATAAAGTTTCGAACAAATAAAACTACTACAATAGGCTAATTTTGTAATTTTGCAATAGTACGGGAAAATTTTACGACAAAGGCCACCGTGTGTATGTAAAAGCATATGAGTGAAGTTTACTTTAGTACATTCCTTTCACATGCACGCGTTATGGAAACACACGGAACCATATTGGAATGTAAAAACGTAGCGTGCCTCTTGACGGGCGTCGGTAGACAGAGCGCTGGACGGTTTCTAAGAGGGTTTACAAGTCGTTCCTAAAAATATAGTTTTAGTTATTCTATAATTATGATTTCCCAAAACTATATACTTATTTATTATACTTCAAAAATTGTAAATACAGATATAAATAAAATTATTATAGAAAAAAAGCTGTTTCTCTTTGAATTGACGACCTTCTAGAATAATTAAATTTTCCTTCCTAATTGCAATATATTGCATTATGTTTTCACTAAGCGGCGTTCTTGTCGTGCCTCACGTGAATACGTAGCTCTATTGGAGTAGCACAATATTGTACTTACACCCCCCACTTACACTCCGCGATATTTGGGCGCGCTGATATGCCAGGTTTGTGGATGACGTACTATTTGATATAAGGCCGTTGTGGCTCAGTGGAATGTAAACGCGACGGTTGTATGTTCGACGATTCTACTTACTTTTTTCTTTTATTTAGCTTCACACTGTATCCCTTCGCTATAAACCTGAAAACGTAGTGTTAAGACATTCACATATTTACATAATGAGTCGCCGATTTCCGTTGAGGTAAGTGAATCATTTAGCAAGTTCAAGCGGGCGTAGCCGCGTTCGGGTCCACTGGTCTTATATAAATAAATAAAAAATACGCAAAAAATAACAACAAAAAAATATATTATATACTCACTGGCACTGTGCACACGGAATAATAAGAAATTATGCCACTGCCGAAATTAACGACCTATTTTAAGTCACACTTCCCTCACATCTCAATATGCACGCTCTATATGCTCGTATAGTGCTTACGAAATGACAGACGTAGAATATACCACCACTAATTAGCTTTATTAAAGCCGGCATTGGAGCTTAAAAACTGTATATTTATTGTACAATCAATTTCAAACTTTAACACAAAGAAAATACAGTATAATTTAGTGTTTCGTATATTAACAATTACTTTTCCCCATATTACACAATTTTGAAACTGAAATTTTTGCCTTTTACTCTACACTGTGTTTGAAATGTGAGGTAGTTTGGGAACGAGTTAACATTTCGTTGGTTGGTACAGGTTTGGGGTCCGGGCAAGGGCTGGTTCACCTTTGTGGGTAGTTTGCTGACGATGTAACTCATCAGTACAGTTCTGTGACTTACCTGAGTTTGAAGAGAGGAAACTATAAACTAATAGTTTAATAGATGTACCAATATTTTGTACATAGATGCATTTAGATGCCATCGTGACGCAGAGGAAGCGAGGTGATTGTGGTTTTTAAATTTTAAATCCTACTTATTTAAATGGTTTGTAATTAAATTACTTTCATTTCCACCTAATGGTAAAAAACCGGTGCGTCAATACTCATATATACTCTATACATTACGTCCGCTAACGGAATGGAAAATGAAACACGGAATATCTCAACACTAGGAACCCTCTACCAATAAAGAGAGTTGTGCTTAAAAAAAGAGTACATATAGAAAAAAAACAAAAACTTCAATAATAACAATTTGCCAATGGATTTACTGAAATTACCGAAAACTCCAAACGTGTCTTGCATACCTTACTAAATATGAATGCGTGCGTTGAAATGTTTTTTATCGCAAACAAAAATACTTTTAGCGAATTCTAAATTCAACACAAATATTAGAGGCACGTACAACTAATTCTATGTTCATTATTTGTATGAATTATGTATGTATGTATTTATGTAGTTTATATTAGCTGTCGAATGTTCTTTTATTGAGGTCGTCTTAGCTCAGCAGCACAAGCGTTTCACTATAAGCGCGACGGTTTTGGGTTCGATTTCCACTCCGGGAAATGACTTATTTAATATTTTAATTTTCTCCAGAGTACTCTTGTTTAGAACTGAAATATTTAAATGAGAACGGAGCGTCTTAATACTATGTTCTCATATTTCTTCTATCTACTAAAAAATCGAATGTGGTGGTTGATTTTAAATAAACATTTTTGTTCTTACGGAGTATCTCGCCATTGCATACCCTGACTAATGCGGAATATATTCCGAATGCATTTTATTTGACATTGACTTTTTAAATTTTTTAATAAAAAAGATCATCTCGACTATATGTTTCAGAGAAATTTGTGGATAGACATACAAGCAAACAAACACTTACGAAAATTAGCATACATACCAAACCTCAAGATAAAGGCAAGCTGTCATCAATATCCCATACACACATGTCAAAATGATAACCTCTTTTTATTAAATTAGCTAAAAAAATTCACGGAACCACTCTAAGTTTTCGTAGTCATCCGGTAAATAACTCGATATTCCCCAACATTAGGTTAAGCCGTGTCGATTTCCTCTCTTTTTCACGAACGAAACTCGCGTGTGAACTGTTCCATTAGAGATTTCTTTCCTGTTACATGGACTCGTTCACTGTAACAGTATCGTCGGCTGAATGGTCGGGGAATGTTTAATTTAGTGGTACCCGAAAGTTTGTGAGTTTTTTTGGTTTGATATAAGTGTTTTTATTTTAAAAAATGCTATCGCGGAACTGTGGGTAGGTTTCAAAGTCAAATTCAAATAATTCTTAATTTTTGGAACATCAATTAATTTAACACCCTTAATCTCTTAAGTTACTACTGCAGACACAAGAAGAACCGACTTTTTTTATTTGACTGTGAAAGCGATGAATGTGTGTTCATTTATTTCACGTTTACTTATAAATTATTTTTATTTCCCCGATCTGCCGTTGACGCTGACTTCTCTGGGATGAACAGACAGATTTACACAAAACATAGGGTTCTGTTGTGTAGTTGTAAGGGTTCTGTTTTTACTTCACACGTACGGAATACTGAAAATTAAATAGAAACCAAACTAATATATAAAGTATATTGAAGTATCGCTATTGTTAGCTTCGACACAACTAACGATAACAAAGAAAATTTTGTATGAATTTAATACAAAAAATCCTAATAATGTACACTTGTCATATTTCGTGAAAGCAATTGTTCTAAGACATTTTAATATAATTTGGCATCGGACTTGAAGCGTTAAAAGAGAAAAGAAAGATGGAAAGTTGCCAAAACCTTCAACTTGGAATTGGCAACAAAATAGTTTGTTATACAATTCATCTACTTATCAATGAATTTTAAGAAACAAAAATTCGTAAGATTTGTTTTTATTTTCTTACTTATTTTCAACGGTGATTCAGATTCCCAACAGATAAATCATAAATATATGAAAAAAAATCAACTTCACGCTGTATCACGTACACTGCAGGATACTCAGAGAGAACGTAGTGCTTAGACACTCCGTTCCCCACTTAAAAAAAAAGATAAAAGAGGAAATGAAAATAGCGGGGACCCGAACCCACAGCTATCGCGCTTATAGTCGATGCTAACGACCGAAAATTTAAAAATAACTAACTTTATACCACCACTTTAAACATAAGTATGTAAACATGTTAAGATCATAAAAAATATTAGTAAGGAACTACTGAATAAACATTATTTCGAATGAAACGAACCGTATAACAACTTAATTACAACACATTAGATCTCATAACGGTTATAGTAACTACAGTTAATAGCAACATTATGTACAGTGCATACTATAGTAAGCTCGACGAGTCGTGGCCGCTGGTGAGATGCCTTTTAATTATTTTTCCGAGTGAACAAAAACTAAGAGCTTCAAACCTTACTTAAAGGCAGCCACGACTTTTCCATCGTACTATACATTGGGGGTACCGTTATACTAAGACTTACTTAACGTCTTCCATNCTAGAATTCACCCCCTCAGGGTGCAAATAAGGGGTTGAAAGGAAAGGGTTTGTATGGAAAAATCATTAGTCCGCTAGTCTTATATAAATAAATGAAAAATACGCAAAAAATAACAACAAAAATGTATATTATAAACTCACTGGCACTGTGCACACGGAATAATAAGAAATTATGCCACTGCCGAAATTAATGACCTATTTCAAGTCACACTTCCCTCACATCTCAATATGCATGCTCTATAAGCTCGTATAGTGCTTACAAAATGACAGACGTAGAATATACCACCACTAATTAGCTTTATTAAAGCCGGCATTGGAGCTTAAAAACTGTATATTTATTGTACAATCAATTTCAAACTTTAACACAAAGAAAATACAGTATAATTTAGTGTTTCGTATATTAACAATTACTTTTCCCCATATTACACAATTTTGAAACTGAAATTTTTGCCTTTTAGTCTACACTGTGTTTGAAATGTGAGGTTGTTTGGGAACAAGTTAACATTTCAGTTGTTCGTTGGTACAGGTTTGGGGTTCGGGTCCTTGCCCGGCCCCTCCCACTGCCGGTCCACGTGGTGCTGCCCAGCTCCAGATAAGCCCTTGCTGATTTACCACCTTGGGTGATTTGCATGCCTACTACTCTGTATGACTTTATGACATCACACTTTTTGGCTCTAGCTTTACTATTTATTATACTTAATTGGCTGACGATGTAACTCATCAGTATAGTTCTCTGACTTACATGAGTTTAAGAATAGGAAACTATATACTAATAGTTTAATAGATATACGAGTATTTTGTACGTTATGTGTACGTGTTGTGGTTTTTAAATTTTAATTCCTACACATTTAAATGGTTCGTAATTAAATTACTTTCATTTCCACCTAATGGTAAAAAACCGGTGCGTTGATTATTACCATCATTACACTCGTACATACTCAATACACTATGTCTGTCAACGGAATGGAAAATGAAATACGGAATGTCTCATCACTAGGAACCCTCTACCAATAAAGAGAGATGTGCTCAAAAAAAGGGTACTTATATATAAAAAAACAAAAACTTCAATAATAACAATTTGCCAATGGATTTACTGAAATTACCGAAAACTCCACACGTGTCTCGCATACCTTACTAAATATGAATGCGTGCGTTGAAATGTTTTTTATCGCAAACAAAAATACTTTTAGCAAATTCTAAATTCACCACAAATATTACAAATATTAGAGGCACGTACAACTAATTCTATGTTCATTATTTGTATGAATAATGTATGTTTATATGTATGTAGTTTATATTAGTTGTCGAATGTTCTTTTCTTGAGGTCGTCGTAGCTCAGCAGCACAAACGTTTGACTATAAGCGCGACGGTTTTGGGTTCGATTTCCACTCCGAGAAATGACTTATTTAATATTTTTATTTTCTCCAGAGTACTCTTGTTTAGAACTGAAATATTTAAATGAGAACGGAGCGTCTTAATACTATGTTCTCATATTTCTTCTATCTACCCTGCTATTTGCGGGATAAAGCGTGAAACTAAAAAAATCTAATGTGGCGGTTGATTTTAAATAAACATTTTTGTTCTTACGGAGTATCTCGCCACTGCATACCCTGACTAATGCGGAATATATTCCGCATGCATTTTATTTGACATTGACTTTTTAATAAAAAAGTTCATCTCGACTATATGTTTCAGAGAAATTTGTGGATAGACATACAAGCAAACAAACACTTACGAAAATTAGCATACATACCAAACCTCAAGATAAAGGCAAGCTGTCATCAATCCCAAAAAAAATATTCAAAAATATCCCATACACACATGTCAAAATGATAACCTCTTTTTTTTAAATTAGCTGAAAAATCCACGAAACCTCTCTACGTTTCCGTAGTTATCCGGTAAATAAGTCGATATCCCCCAACATTAGGTTAAGCCGCGTCGATTTCCTCTCTTTTTCACGAACGAAACTCGCGTGTGAACTGTTCCATTAGAGATTTCTTTCCTGTTACATGGACTCGTTCACTGTAACAGTATCGTTGGCTGAATGGTCGGGGAATGTTTAATTTAGTGGTACCCGAAAGTTTGTGAGCTTTTTTGGTATTACGTAAGAGTTCATATAAAAAGTGCTACCACGGAACTGTGGGTAGGTTTCAAAGTCAAATTCAAATAATTCTTAATTTTTGGAACGTCAATTAATTTAACACCCTTAATCTCTTAAGTTACTACTGCAGACACAAGAAGAACCGACGCAAAAAACTTAGGACTTTTTTTTTATTTGACTGTGAAAGCGATGAATGTGTGGTCATTTATTTCACGTTTACTTATAAATTATTTTTATTTCCCCGATCTGTCGTTGACGCTGACTTCTCTAGAAACTAAACTAATATATAAAGTATACTGAATTATTGCTATTGTTAGCTTCGACAGAACTAACGATAACAAAGAAAATTTTGTATGAACTTTTTTTTGTACAAAAAATCCTAATAATGTACACTTGTCATATTTCGTGAAAGCAATTGTTCTTAGACATTTTAATATAATTTGGCATCGGACTTGAAGCGTTAAAAGAGAAAAGAAAGATGGAAAGTTGCCAAAACCTTCAACTTGGAATTGGCAGCGAAATAGTTTGTTATACAATTCATCTACTTATCAATGAATTTTAAGAAACAAAAATTCGTAAGATTTGTTTTTATTTTCTTACTTATTTTCAACGGTGACTCAGCTTTCCAACAGATAAAACTGTCATAAATATATGAAAAAAAATCAACTTCTCGCTGTATCACGTACACTGCAGGATAGGCAGAGGGAACCTATTGTTAAGACACTCTGTTCCCCACTTATAAAAAAGAAAAAGAGGAAATGAAAATAATTAATCCCCCTAATCGAACTCACAGCTATCGCGCTTATAGTCGATGCTAACGACCGAAAATTTAAAAATAACTAACTTTATACCACCACTTTATACATAAGTACAATATAAACATTTTAAGATCATAAAAAATATTAGTAAGGAACTACTGAATAAACATTATTTCGAATGAAACGAACCGTATAACAACTTAATTACAACACATTAGATCTCATAACGGTTATAGTAACTACAGTTAATAGCAACATTATGTACAGTGCATACTATAGTAAGCTCGACGAGTCGTGGCCGCTGGTGAGATGCCTTTTAATTATTTTTCCGAGTGAACAAAAACTAAGAGCTTCAAACCTTACTTAAAGGCAGCCACGACTTTTCCATCGTACTATACATTGGGGGTACCGTTATACTAAGACTTACTTAACGTCTTCCATAGTTTAATGTTTCAAGCGGAAACTATATATAAAATATATTTTACTTTTTTTGCACCACATTTGGGAGGAAAGAAAGAACCATCCATTCATTTAGAGTCATTGCGTTTTGGATGAATGAACTAAATGGGACCTTCTGCCATAAATTAGTAATTTAAAAATGAAGGACTAGATTTATTATATGACTGGGTATAGCAATACCATCTTATTTGCAGTCAGATAAACCAATTTCATTTGAAAGGTATTTTTTTATTTGTAAATATTTTTCTTTTCTTTTTACTTTTAAATATTTTTCATATCATCATAATATGATATAGATTAAGAACTTTATTGCACTGTTTTCATCTTTCTCAAATTTAAAAGATTTTTTTAGCTCGTAGAAGTCGGCGGAGCTTAACGCCGCTCTTATACTAACCAAACAAAAGCGTCATTACCTCGAGCGAGACAGAATCCACAACTATCGTTCTCTCAGGCACATTTCCACTGCATCACGACGTCATCAATCCATTTACTAAATTGATTTCGTTTCTTTTAATTGAAAATCTAATAATTAATACCCCGAGCGCAGCGACGTCGATACAACCAACCGCCGACAATTTTTCCAACTTACATTAACGAAATTGATGTCGCATTGCAATGCATTTTTAATACTATTGAAGATATTTTAATATTCTAATATGGTTGCCCATAAAATAAAAAAAAGGTTTTTTTTAAGAGAAATAGAAAGTTTTAGGATATTTCGTTTGTGACACCTGCTACTTTTAAAAGAACTTGTCTTGTACATATTATATTTAATTTAGGTTTTTATTTATTTTTTTACTTTCCGCTGAATTTTTGAGGCATTGTGTGTTTAGTGGTAGAACTTTGCCTCATTACCAGAGCGAGAGAATGAAAATAATGAAATATTTCACTACCCCGAGTAGGAATCGAACCCAAAACCGTCACGTTACCAGTCGCACGCTTGTACCCCTTCGCCATGCTAACCCAAGTCAACAATGTCAACACCGCACTTTTATTTCACCAAAGCGGGGAAAAAAAAACAATTTATGTCAGCAAGCTAGGAACGAACGCGTAATTACCGCTCTTATTTTCCGACGCAGTTCTACTGCGCTACGACTACCTGGACGAAAACAATGTAATTAAAAAGAGACATAAAAAAATATCACAAATGGCCCAAAATATGCCCATTACAAACGAATTGTTGTAAAAGTTAATTTAGATTCTACAAAAAAAGAATAATAAAAGGGATATTCGATTTCAAAAGTAATCATCTAAATGTTTGTGTATCACGCGTTTACGCAATAACCCTCTATCAAGGTAGATATATGTACGTGCGTATTTTATATTTGAGTAGCTTATATATATTTTTTTTATGGAAAAAGGACAAGGCAAACGAGCGTTCGGATCACCTGACGATGGTCATCGCCGCCCACGACAGCTGCAGCATCAGAGGAGCTATATATGTAGCATATCCTCATGTTAGTATACGTATATATACATATTTTTATACACTAGCCTTTAAATATGAACGTTAAAATGTTGTAACATATTGATGGACGCGAGGTCTCATGGACCGCTATTATTTTGGTATTTTTTTAATGTAAATGGTGCGTCATCTTAGTGGATTTTTATTTATACCCTAATTTTCTGCGTGAATGAAGCTAAAAAAATAAAATATTAATTATTATATTCGGTACAGTGCTTGTTTGTAAACGCGAAAGCTGTGGGTTCGATATCTATTTGAGGACTGATTATGTTTATTTTTATTTCTTCGCTCTGGTAGACAAAGTCTGGCATTAATTTTCGCCACTAAACACTATCTCAACATTAAGTTCCATCTGCCTGTCCTGTGTGCGCGGGAAAAAGCGTGAAGATGCTATTATTTTAAAAAAATCAACATTTCCTCACAAATAATCACCAAAATGTTCCACGCTTGTTCCTATAATTCTATACCAAGCATACAACAATTACGCAAAGCGCTTCAGCTTTCATAATATAAAACAAATTCCTTTAGCAAACATAAATCTCGCTCCCCCACCATTTAGGATAACACCTTTTTATCTCGCGAGATAAAAACTTGATGGTATCGTATGTCATTCTCTCGACTTTGCACGTTGAGTGGATTATTGTTAAGAATTGGTCGTGATTTCATATAAAATTGATGTAAAAATCTGATCTTCTTCACGGAAAAATATTAATGTTATCTATAACATATATTTTTGTTGCTTTATATCGAGATTCGTAGTTTTAATTATATTAAGTGAAGTAGCTCTACGCTATATTCCCCATATGATAGGATAGGATCGTCTCAATTTCGTGACTTTAAGTGTTAAGTAGCACTCAACGCCCCGCTGTCTTGTTACCAAAGCGAGGAAAGGGAAATAATTCATTCCACCGAGCAGGAATCGAACCCAAATTTGTTACGTGTGCAGTCTGAGGAAAGTGGGCAAAGGAAATGCCTTAATGGGAACGGAGTATCTTAATACTAGGTTACAAAATTCCCTCAATTACGATACACATTTTTTTTTATTGTTCTGTCATGTCTACTCTGCTATATGTAGGACTAGCAAACCCGCGAACTTCGTATCGCCTAACAGTCGATTTTTTTTATTATGTATTCTGCTATTCGCGACACCGGGTCAGCTAGTAAGATAAAAAAAAAAAACTTAAATCATTTTTAATTTAATTTTAATTTAATTCATTAAAAATGATAATAAAAATAACAATTTCCGATATCTTATTATGATACCTACTTATTATATTTTATTTTATTTTTACTTTTTCTAAATTCAGTTTCATTTTCATTGTAGTACTTTATGGTACACGTTATTTTTTGTTTGGTTATCTGGCGCGTAAACAAACAGAGCAGATGGTTTTCCAACACGGGAACAGGCAACATACAATAGACCATGCGAGAAACATGAGTTTTCTATATTAATACCACTAACACTTAATGACTGCCCCTCGGATTTGTTTATAGTCATTGCGAAAGCAAGCCGTACTGGAAACTGTAGTCTTTTAANAATCGGTGCCGATTTTATATTTTTTCCATACAAACTTCGAACCTTTCACCCCTTTAGGGTTAATTTTTTTCAAAATCCCTTAGTAGATGTCCAGATTACGAAAGTAAACTTATGTCCAAATTTAACAGTTTTTACCATCAGCGGTTACGGCTGTGCGTGCGTCTTACCTCAGTCAGTGAGGACAAGTCCTTTTATATATATAGAAGATAACAAAAAAAGAACATAAATATACAAGTATTTTTTATTTAATGAAAAACACACTTTCATTCTATTAGAAGCCAGCAAATGCTGTGATATATGTAAATAAAACAAAATCAACCAAAATAGAAATACTCCATAAAAATTATACAATAATAAAAATTCTACAGCAAAATTATAAAAGAAAATTTAACTTTTATTTTCCTTTGTCTTTTTATTGTATAATATGTTATTTAGATTTAAAACTTAAGTGTGATGTTAATATAAGCTTTTGAGAGCTTTTAAACAATACATGTACTTGTATATTTAAATATTTATGCTTTCCACAAAGAGGCCTCTATCATTTAACAAAACGTTACGCCTATTTAAAGTTTCCACTTCCATATGAATTTTTCATTAAACTAAAATTCTTTCGTTTTAAATTACTTTCGAAGTTATACAATAGTGTCTGCGGTGGGTAAGCTTGTGTCACACTAATGCGACCGACTTCAATTATATTAGTCACTGATTCGAAATATTTATTTATATCATTAAAATATATAATTCGTTAATTATTTTAGTATAGTTCTATATCTAAACTATATCTGTTACTGAGGTGCATCAGTCCGGAGATGAGAACAGTACACCAGAACGAACCTGGACCCTATAAAGGGCCAATGGGTGTTTTGGTGGGAAGTACTATCTCGTCCTGCCCAGATTCTTAGGGGCCAACTTGGCCTTGCTTTCCTGATGATTGTTTTTGGCTTCACTCTCTATTCAGCCTCTATATTATTATGTTTCATTAATGTTTAAAAAATGCCAAATAAAACTATTTAAAATTAAATACCAACTTGCAATCGTTTTAAAGAAACGGTAACTGAAACATCGTCACAAATCTCAACGAAACAAAGCTTTCGTAAATTCTGTCCACATTGTTTTATGATGTATTGTTTAAACAACGGATCAACAGATGTTGTTAACGTAAATTGTTTTATTTGATATGTAATTTCAAATTTTTATAGTATTACCAAAATTGTTATTTAAAAATTATTTTATTAGGAATATATTAAATATTTTGATGTCAGTCAGTCGTGGCGAAGGTGTACAAGCGAGCGTCTGCATATGTCACAGGTTGCTGGTTCTAAAGAAAATATTTAATGTTTTCATTTCCTCAATCTGGGAACGAGGTAAAGCGTTTCCCTTAAAAAAATGGAAGTGGAAAGAGGGAAACGGAAGTCTCCTAATGGGAAGCGAGTGTCTTAACATAGATGCCTATGTTACCTCTACATACCCTTCTATGTGCGACCTGCATCTAAAAATCTAAAAAAGAAAAACGCGACTAAATATTATCAGACTAAGAAGCGAGGAACGGTGCGAGCTATCCTCGCCCTTTACACCTACCCGTATGACTAAAACTAAAAAAAAAAACGATATGTTACTGTAAACGTAATAGTTATAGATCCAATTTCCACTTGGAACAATAAATTATTTTCATGTCTGCTGTGGCAAAATAAGACACGGCGTTTATTTCTGCCACCCAACACACAATTTCTTAAATAAGATAACGAAATATCTTAACATAGCTGAATTACTAAATTTCTTTCTTTCTTTCTCCTACAGGATTTAAACCCATCATGAACTGAGCCAAAATGGTACCAACTAATTTCAGATCAAGCCTAATTTATGTCGACAGAAGATAATATCGCGAGTAGAAACATTTTACATTAACTAAGTCAAGAGAGTCTTCTTAATTGCAGATTATTGCTTTTCCGGCGACACTTAATCGCTCCGATCCTGATGTCTATCTCATTAGCCGCTTGTAATCTCTCCAAATTACAATTAAAATGGTATTTTAAGTTAATTTGGAACAGACTGACTTACTTTTTGAGGATAAAGCTTCTTAAGTATTGTATTACTCGAAGCCGTCGTAGCGCAGCGGGCATTGCGTCTGCGTAAATGATGGTTGTGATTTCAATTTCCACTTTGGGAAATTATTATTTATAACTTTTCATTTCTCCGTTCTAGAAGAATTGTGGCATCGAATTTTGTCACTTAGCGAATTGTCTTGTAAATGTCTCGAAAATTGAATGTGGGAAACGGAGTGCTGTGATATTAAAATTTTAAAATATCTTAGAATAAAATAGGATCACCCCAAACCATCGATGTGGACCAAGAAATAAAAGCAACATTACCTTTTACAACGTAACACGAAGAATCTAAAATAGATTCTTTTACATTTTTACATCCCGACACCTTCCCAATATGTTGCAGTATATATCTGGATTTACGAAATGGAATGAGATGAGCACAGCGTCGAAGTACCGCATCCACGCCCGCTAAGGCCACAATGTGACAAGTCTTCGTAATTTATGCGAATCCACGGCCATAAACTTACCATTCTCATTTGTATGTAGACACGTTGTAAACATTTGATTTCTCTTTGGTACTCTTTTACATTTGTAGCTTGTTTGATTTCGTCTATATTCTATAGGTAACTTGAGGTATGTGATAGATCCCCATCGTCGAGTGTCGCAAGGAATGCTTAACGTATTTTATCACTAAGCTGAATTGTGGAGAGACAATATCATGGTAAATTATTCCGTTCTCAACATTCTTTCCATTTTAGAAACAGCGGATTGTGTATCAAAATTCAATGCTGTACTTTAAAAAATGAAGCCGCAGAAACAAAAAATAAAAATAAACACTCCTTTAAGTGAAGATTGAAACCATAATATACGAGACATATTTAATAAACTTAAAAATTAAATTAAAAGCAATGCAAAGAGCAATGCTTAAATCTTATTAAAATGGACAATCAATAATTATAATAATTTTAAATACAATTACCTTATTTTTAAAATGGTTTCTATTCTATAAAATTTGACAATATAATATTTGAAAAAAAAAATGTCTAAATTACCTTATTATAAACAGCCCCGAAGCTTAACATTTAATAAAAACCCAGGCCTTTGTCCAATTTGTAACCAAAAGAAAAATTTCAAAGCAAACACACAAAAGTAAGTTACCCTTTAAACATGATTTAAAAATATCGTCCTCTCAGTGAAAGGATCGTAAAACCTTATAGAATACAGTATACGGCAACAATGTACTTAAAGGGTCAACTTTGTAATATATCTTGCAATATTGATAACTCAGTTTCGTTTTCGATTAGCTGTGGTATTGGAAATTTAATATTGTAATAACTGCAACCGTGAAGGGTGTGAGTTTGATTATCACTCGAGGCTTTTTTTTTATTTTCGAGTCGAGTTCCACCACTCAATATAAAACAATGTTCTAGATATTTGTTTGGAAAATGGGAGTTTGATTATCATTCGAAACATTTTTTTTAAATTTTCGAGTGGAGTTCCACCACTCAATTTTCTACATATTCGTTTGGAAAATGGTAAACGAAATGTATAGGACATAAGGATCTCTTTTCTTATACAATGTGAAGCTGAAACTAATTGTATTAGATTGAAAATTGTTCATATAGATTGTAAATCATGGAAAAATAAATATTTCCTCCCGCAAAGGGCAAACAAAGATTACATACCATTAAGACAATTTCCAATTTTTCCAAGTTTCCAATTTCCTAAAATAGGCAGAAATTGGAAAACGTTATGTAATGTGGTGTCGCAGACGCCATAACCGCTCATTGCTTTACCAAATCAGAAAAGTAAAAACAATTTAGATACGATCAGTTTCTCTCATGAGGATCAAACCTAGGACTATCACTTATAGTTGGTTCGAGCTCGCGTGGAGATATTAAGCTGATATTAAAATCAAATATTCAGGTCTACAAACCTTCCAACTTAGTCCAAAATTACGAGCATTTATGTATCATTTTGCTGCATTTTATAGTAAGTTCACAGAGTAATCAAACACTTCGAGGGTACTTCCTTGGATGGTCCCAAGGACCTACAGTCGTAGAATTTGCCAAAAAGTGAGAACTTACTACAGAAATAAAAACCGGTAACCTCGGTGAGCTACTCCAAATCGTACTTAACCAGTTTTTTAGTTTAATACATAATTTGATTCCCCAAATACATCTTTATTTGAAATCATTACTTCTTTTATTCGTATCTGGAGTTGTCATGTAATAATAGAACAATGGAAACAAAAGATCTTTACAGAATGTTTGTATCGACGGGGCCAGTTACTCTCTTTCAGGCTTTTTTTTTGTTCTGGGCGTCAAAGAAATAAGATAAGTTTATTAATGTTATTTCTAACGGAAAATCGGACTTTGTTTTTATACATTATTTCTATTTTGGGTAAACTGTGGTAGGAGAAAATGGCTGGATAATTTTATGATATTTTTTTCAAAGCTTATACTTTTTATGAATATTCATGTTTAAGAGAAACTGGGGAGGCTGGATATTGTCTATAAAGACTGCGCTGAGGCAATTCTGCTGTAGAACGGCCTGCACCACGATGAACAAGCGTGGCGTGTTAAGTGGCGGAACACAACGCCGCGCTTTGCCTCAACAAAAGAACGAGTGCGAATCAAACCTGTCGCGTTTACAGAAAACCAGAAAACTTCTTGAATTTTTTTATAAAACGCCTTGGTTACGGTTACATATAGTATTTGTCATTATCAATATAAAACGACCCACTTATTTGTCGATATCGAGTGAACAGTTCAAATGAAACCTAGATTATTTCTAAAAGAAATACTAGAAATATCTAGACTAGACACAGATCTAGAACAAATCAAATACGATCCGCCTTATCGTACCAGAGCCCAGTGGCATGAGCGTTGGATATCCGATAGGGTAGAAACATCTTTCGTGTATTTTTGAAATAAGAAATAAAAGGGAAGGCCGATAAAAATGTTTATTGACAGTACTTTCAGTTGTTTATTCTGGAACAAATGGTATAGTAGTGGTTTTTAATTTACTTTTCTATATGCGATTTTTTCTAACAGAAAATAAAGGGAATATAACACTGTGGGTAACTCTAGGTTCCCTTTGTCTACCCTGCCGTGTGCAGGATACAGCGTGAAGATGATAAAAAAAAGAAAATAGAGAGTTCATGGTGCAGTGGTTGCGGGATCGATTCCCATTGAAGTTATTACCTATTATTACCATTTTCTGGTTATAACAAGAAAAATACGATGACCTGATGGTGCATAATGGCTTTGCTTAAGAAACTCAATCGTAGATAGGATGTTATGTTTTCAAAATACTTTTCAGATAGAGTTAAGCCAAACAACTAATAAGTATAAATATATAAAATACTAGCGGCCCGCCCGCGGCTTCGCCTGCGTGAATTACGTTATTATTAATTTCTGTCTCCATGAGTACTACGTCCTATAAGTGACGTCCATGCAAAATTTGACACTCCTAGCATTTGTAGTAACGAAGTTTCATACAAACTTTCAACCCCAAAAACAACCCCGTCGAACAAAGTCGAATATTGCAAATTCCCGTCTTAGCGAGCACCTACGTCCTATAAGTAACTCTTATGCAAAATTTGAGATTCCTAGCACATGTAGTTTCTGAGATTTCGTGATGAGTGAGTGACCTTTAGTTTTTATATATATAGATAAATAATTAATTCAGCATACTTTCAAAATTAATTTATATTATTTGCCTTTGAGGTCAGTCGTGACGAAAGGGTGCGAGCGTGCAATTGTAAACGCGACAGATTGTGGGTTCGATTCCCATTCGAGAAAATGAAATATTTCAATATAAATTCAGCGGAAAGTGAGGTACGAAAGCGTCTGAATGGCAATCGAGTGACTTAAGATTAGGTTCCCTCTACCTACTCTACTATGTACGGGAGGCAGCGTAAAGCTAAAAAAGTTATATTACTTTTTTAAGCGCTTGCAATAAATTGGAGTGCATCGTTAACCGCCCCGCGGCCAACGATACCCAAGGGTTCCACCCTTTGTACGTAATAACCTGGAAACAAAACAAAAGTACTCCCGCCCAAATAAATGTAGATTGCTGAAATTATACAATAATTGCCTTTTTAAATTATTAATATTGCTTACGATCCATGTTTTAATTGTTTGCTTTGGGGAGAAAATAAATGGCAAAAAACACTAAAGTTTAATATTACAAAGCGCGGCGTTGAATTCCGCCACTCAACACGCACATAATACCTTCGTCAACATTTTGGCTTGGGAGTTTCATCGCCTTAAGAATTTTATCTAAGATACATGAAGTTGGGACGTGTAGAAAACGTGTAGAACTTGGCTGTATATGAGATCTGATCATTTTGGTAATAAGCTACATAAAAATATTTTTGTGTGTTGAGTGGTGGAATAGACCCACCCATTGCATAATTTTTTTTCTGTTTCGCGGTAACCAGATTACCAGAGCGACCACTGGGATTGCGAGTGGAAATCAAACCTACTATCTGCCATTTTTTCCATCCCTTGTGTCTCCGTACCACCTCTGTAATATTATTTANCTATATGCGATTTTTTCTAACAGAAAATAAAGGGAATATAACACTGTGGGTAACTCTAGGTTCCCTTTGTCTACCCTGCCGTGTGCAGGATACAGCGTGAAGATGATAAAAAAAAGAAAATAGAGAGTTCATGGTGCAGTGGTTGCGGGATCGATTCCCATTAGAGGTTATTACCTATTATTACCATTTTCTGGTTATAACAAGAAAAATATGATGACCTGATGGTGCATAATGGCTTTGCTTAAGAAATTCAATCGTAGATAGGATGTTATGTTTTCCAAACACTTTTCAGATAGAGTTAAGCCAAACACCTAATTAGTATAAATAAAGAAAAAAAATATAATTAATTCAGCATACTAATAAAATTAAGTTAAACTATTTACCTTTGAGGTCAGTCGTGACGAAGGGGTGCGAGCGTGCAACTGTAAACGCAATAGGTAATTGGTTCGATTCCCATTAGAGAAAATGAAATATCCAAAATTCAGCGGAAAGTGTGGTACGAAAGCGTCTTATTGGCAATCGAGCGATTTAAAATTAGGTTCCCTCTACCTACTCTACTATGTACGGGAGGCAGCGTGAAGCTAAAAAAGTTATATTACTTTTTTAAGCGCTTGCAATAAATTGGACTGCATCGTTAACCGCCCCGCGGCCAACGATACCCAAGGGTTACACCCTTTGTACGTAATAACCTGGAAACAAAACAAAAGTACTCCCGCCCAAATAAATGTAGGTCGCTGAAATTATACAATAATTGCCTTTTTAAATTATTAATATTGCTTACGATCCATGTTTTAATTGTTTGCTTTGGAGAGAAAATAAATGGCAAAAAACACTAAAGTTTAATATTACAAAGCGCGGCGTTGAATTCCGCCACTCAACACGCACAAAATACCTTCGTCAACATTTTGGCTTGGGAGTTTCATCGCCTTAAGAATTTTATCTAAGATACATGAAGTTGGGACGTGTAGAAAACGTGTAGAACTTGGCTCTATATGAGATCTGATCATTTTGGTAATAAGTTACATAAAAATATTTTTGTGTGTTGAGTGGTGGAATAGACCCACCCATTGCATTTTTTTTTTTCAGTTTCGCGGTAACCAGAGATTACCAGAGCGACCACTGGGATTGCGAGTGGAAATCAAACCTACTATCTGCCATTTTTTCCATCCCTTGTGTCTCTGTACCACCTCTGTAATATTATTTAATCTATCTATTATATTAAATGTATTATATTTTAGTAAATTATGAAATAATTTAATAAAATTATGGCCGTAAAACATAATATAAATCTAGATACAAAAAGCTCATTAAAAGCAAATAATTATTAACATGAATACTATTATAACAACATCCTATTTAAATTGCGAAAGTTCCATTCAGTTCAATGGAATGTTTTGGAAACTTTTAATTAAAAACAAAACATATAACAGTTATAACGCTATCGTGAATAAACTGACGATGATATTAGGTTCAAAATGTCGTGATCGATGTGGGTTCGATTCCCAGTCGGGAAAATTAATTTTAATTACCACGCAAAATTGAAAACTAATAATAATAAATACCCTAACTCCACCACTATATTGTAGATTACGTCAATTTGACGTCGAGTGTTTTTACGGCTCTTTAATTCATAATGCGAATACTCTGTAAGTTGGACAGTTTTTACGAGTCTAATATTTTTTTCATCACATAAACTTCCTACGATTGCCGATGCGTATTAGATCGTCTATTTCCTGTAGAGATTGTTATTTTCTTTGCCATTTTTATTGATATAATAAAATTGTATGAGAAATCTATATAATTTGCATCGATTATTTGTATAGGCTATAAATAGAAGCTGATACGAAAAGTTTTGAGACAGTCTAAGTAAAAGTTACTTACTGAATCAGTTATATTTATGTATAATATAGCAAAGTTACAACAAGAACAATTTATTTTTAATTTTAATTAACTAATGAAACGATGTAAGTGCTTACGAATATACCTACAGCAGGGTAGGCAGAGGGAACCTGGTGATAAGACACTCCTTTCCCCAGTTTCCGCCGAATTCTGAGAGCATTGTGTGTTACGAGTAAGTGGTGGAACTCGCCGCCCTTTGCCTCAACAACAGAACGAAGAAATGGAAATATAAATTTAAATAAATATTTCATTTCGTAACATATATATATAACAGACTTCAAAATAGTAAATTTCCTATAAAAATTCTAATTCGTTCTACAGCATGCACGTACTCGGGACGGAAGATAGAGATGCACGTGCGAGCGCAGTGGCCTACATACTCTATCAGACTTATTGCATCAAATGGGAAGTAAATCGATATTCGAAAGTTAAAAATCTTTATCTCTTATTATATTATCATATCTTTTTTAGATTCACCATGTATCCTGTACATAATAAGGTAGGCAGAGGGAACCTAATGTTAAGACGGCCTTATGCTTCACCAATCAACAGTTAATGTCTCGAAAAACTCGAAAACTTAATGTATACCAGCACCATGTAAGAATCCATTAATTGAATTATAATTAATTAATAACACCACATACTGAAAAGCTTATACAATTAATAAATTAATAATTGCTATAATGAAAGCTGTTATGCTTAATATGGCATTGTTACAGCCTAAATGAAAAGATTAAATTGAGCCGTGTCCAATTAGTCTTAACAATGTGTGATAATAGCCCATTCAAGATATGTGGACTAATGAATTCTTAGACAATCTCTTATAAAAGATGCTGGTACCTTTTATCTTTTCTTAATAATAAGTTTGTCCTATTTATACCTTATAATAATAAAAATAAAATTAAGTCAGCTTCACGCTTACAGCACAGTACTAAAAGAAGAAGGAGTTCGATACTAAAAAAATATTAATAATATTTGTCAATAGGCGTAAATTTCAATACAGAAATATCTCTTGATTCAATTACTTGAAAATTACCATTTACAGTAATTATTTTACAAACTTCTGACTATATTAAATTATTGCCGAAAAGTTTTTAGTTGAATGTAATAAAATTTTAATTTCATTCTGTTAACTTATAACGTTAACGTGATTAGAATATTGAGTTTAAAAAGAATTAGTTAAAGGATTAATAAAGATAAAAAGATAAAATTTATAAAATGAAATAGTAAAATATTTAGTGATACAGACTTGACTGGAAACACACGGATTGTGAATTCATTGGTTGCAAAGTTTGTGAAATTTAGCGGAAAGGGAAAAACAGAGTATCTTAACACTATACACATGCCTTAATTTATTACTTTGAGGACTGACTGACTTCAAACAATAAACTAAAAAGTAAAAAAATAATTTATTTAACATAAACCTGAAAAACTAAAATTTAACTTTCACAAAATGAAATTATCCTTTTGTATTTCAAAGATTTTAATTTAGAAACACAGCAAAATGAATACAAAAATGAGTAGATTACGAGCCGTAGCCGTATTGTTCTCGCTTCGGGAAACACGATAAAACGATTGCGAGCTAAATGAACGACACTCAAGTAAGTGAGGTTCATTTCGCAACACTACGAGTACAGCTACTGTTGAAGCGTGGTGTTGTAGAAAATGGTTTTTGAGGTCGNCTTCGATCGGAATGTCGTGTTTCGTCAAGGGTTATTGGGGCAATAAGTCCGAGGTTAGGCGGTGGGTCGTGGTCTTAGCGCTAGACTCTCTCTGTTTATTACTTTTTATATTAAAACCAAAAAGAATACGAAATACGAAAACGCTTCTAGTTTAGATGGTAGCTGGCACCGGTTCCATGGTGTAATGGTTAGCACTCTGGACTCTGAATCCAGCGATCCGAGTTCAAGTCTCGGTGGGACCTAGTGGCTTGTTTTTGTTTTTAAATATAAATCAATTATATATTTATTCAATTAAAATGTTTAATATTTTATCCCATCAAACCTAAAACTTAATTGAAAAATAACAAATTTTCATACGAAAGTTGTTTTTAAGTTACCTAAAAATATTTATCATATTTAAAACAAATAAAAAAAGAAATCAAATAAATCAGTTTCACGCTGTATCCCGCACACAGCAGGATAGGCAGAGGGATGCTAGTGTTAAGATACTCCGTTCCCGACTTCCTGCCGAATTTTGGAGGCATTGCGTGTTGATTGGCAGAACTCAACGGTTCGGTTCAGATTGGTTATGGGTTCGATCTCTACTCTGGAAAATGAAATATTTACATAGTCTCTGTTCTGGTATCAAGACAAAGAGTGGCGTTGAACTCCGCTACTCAACACGGAATATCTCGAAAATTAGAATGCGAACTACTACTATATGCGGTTCCCAGTATATTGCTGAAATACATACTATTGAAAATCTTTCTTTTTCTAGCGTCGAACCTACAAAACTCAATTTCTTAGTCACAGTAACTGGCAACTACTCCTATATGAATCAATAGATACTAAAAAGCCCATTCAAATACGCGAAAGACATTTTATCTTCTTTGATAAAAAAATAAAAGATATTTCCCTTTATCAACGGTCTATTGAATGGAAATAATTTTTCAACCCATTCATTCACTTCAGTAAATACATTACGGTGCCGATGATGAAACTGGAAAGGTTCTACAGAAATCAGAAACTGTTTTACATATAAAAAGTCCTCGTTCAAGAAAAGAAATGCTTCTAGAGATCTTCTCTTGTATAATTTTATAGAAGAAAATTGTTCAGTTCTTCAATTATACATATTTATATTGATGAAAGATATTATCATTAAAGCACTCGTAGCGAAAAGGCATAGCGACTGGATGTAAATGTGACGGTTTTGGGTTCGATTTCCAGTTTTGGGTATTAAAAAAACTACTATTTAGTAGTTAATATATATATATATTTATTTTTCAAAAATAAATGTAAAATAAATAAAATCATTATGTTATTTTTATTTATTTAGTTAACAGAACGTGTCTAATAATTAATGGTCCAACTAAAAGCCAGGATAAGAAAAAACCACAATCCTAAAAGGATCCACTTACGTGTTTCCTTAGCCTCGTCTTATTTTCTTTACACTCAACTACTAAGTTAGTACACAGCTACTAGACTTCTCTCAACCGTTAAAGGAGGAACAATTACAAGAGACGTTAAACATTAAAAAAAATATATAAAAAAGGACATAACAAAATAATATACACAAATTATATTTTTTATTGCGGAGGTTATTAATTCCCACTCGAGAAAATGGAATATTTAATATTTAATTTTCCCTCTGCCCGCCTAGTTGTGTACAGAATTATGTGATAAAACATAAAGCTAAAACAACGATATAGGAAAAACATGAAAAAAGTGAAATTTCGCCAATCATCACGCAATATCTTGAAAATTAGACGGAATGTCTTAAAAATAGATTCCTTCCACCTACCCTGATTTGTTTAAGAGACAGTGTGAAGCTGAAAAAATATTTTTTTTCTATAAAAAAAATAAAAATGGACGTATCTCAATAATTTAATAAAACATATAACAGAATTTCTTTTGAATACTATTATTGTAGACAAATTTTGTTCTACGCATATCGTGTCGCATACAGTAAATGATGTTTACAGCAACCCGACGAGTATCTCTTTAAGGAAGCTGCCAGTGGCTACGGTCCGCTCCACGCGCTAACAAACGTTTGTATATATTTTAGAAATGAACACAAAAATTCAAAGTACTGAGTTCTACTATAGCATTGTTATACTACTCTAGTATCATAATGTAGTAGTAGAGAGCGTCACGCTCTCCCGGACATAGCAGAGTAGGTAAAGGCAACCTGGAATCTAGTAGTACTCTCTGTTCTCACTGCTGTTGCCCACTATGCGCCGAATTCCCGAGATATTAGGTGTTGAGTAGCGAAACCCAATGCAGTGCTTTGCCTTATTACCAGAGTGAAGAAATAGAAACATTAAATAGTTCGTTCCCTTGAGAAGAGAGAGAGTGACATTTTAAGAGGTTAAATTGCAAAGATACATCTGTTTCCCAGTTTGTACCAGAGTGAAGAAATAAGAATATTAATAAATAAAATTAGGCATTCCCCTCGAGTGCAAATCAAATCGACAATCGTCGCGCTTACAGGTACACGCCCGCTGCGCCCCGACAGCGTCAACCTAATATCTATTTTTCATATATAATAGAATTTCTATGAAATATCATCACATTCAACATTGTTTGTAGCGTTCATAGCGTAAAGGTCCTTTTATTTTCTTATCTTGGGCCTAAAGCAAACAGTAATCTTATACAAGAGCAAGACAGATGAAAGCTGAGTGGAAGGGAAAATAGTGCAAGCAAATAAATACGCCTGAGACCACTTAGTTGTAACATAGTATTATATTACGGCGTTACTCGATTTTGTTTTAAATATTGAAACTAAAAAAACTGTTGCGCCATAACAATATAAAAGATATACAATATAAAAGGTTATGTTTCTTTAAAATTGGCAAAAGAAACATTAAGATAATAACTACAAATTTTTCTATTTAAATATTTGAAAATATTTTATGTTTTTGCTCAGACACTAAAAAGGAAATATTTCATTTTATATATATTTTGTTTACGTATATATTTAAACGCAAATCTCGGATCTGCTTTATAAAATATAAAAAGATTTTTTATTATTTATTTTTTCAGTTTCATACTACATTCCGCATATATCCGCAGGCTAGGCTACAGGAACATACTTCTTCTCTTCATCCTGGCATTAATCCCGGCTATTGCCAGGGTCTGCCTTCCTACACAACCTACTCCACTTTGCACGATCTCTTGCTTGCTACAGGAACATACTACACAGTACTAAGGCACTCCGTTTTCTGTGTACCGCCCAAATTTTTTATGTCAATTAATGGAGAATTATCTCCAATCATATAGAGAACATAAACAACCTACAAACCATATATTTTACATATAGATATGTCATCATACAAATATTTGTTGCGAGGTAATATGTGGGTGGTATGCCATGTAAATATTACAAGTATTCCTATTATTTACAAAAGCCATTCCCTACTTAATAGCTGTATTTTCCTAGTGCCTAAGTATTATATTTCTATAAGTTATTGTGAGATTTGGTTTCTATTATAAATATTTTTGGGCAATCTTAAAAATGGTACTTAATTGTTTTGCCCTAATTTGGAATTAGAGAATAAAAAATACATGTTTCACAGTCGTTGCTTAGAATATTTAAATATTAAAGCTATAACTTTCTTTATAAAGCTATATTTTTCCTCATGGATCACGAGTTTTAAGAAACCCAATTATTTAGAAACCTTGTGGGAACTCAGTCTAAGGTAGAGGCGACTAACGATACCTGAGGCCAATATTTAACTGTCACGCTTTAATATAAAAAATAATTTAAGTGTGATCTAAAGCAATCTTTGAATTCCCTTTTTTATGGGATTAAGAAAATGTCTATATCTTAATAATAAAGTCTTAATACAAAATAACGAGAATCTAAGAACTAAAAAATATATATATTTTAACTTCTAAGAAACACACCACATCCTAGCAACGACTCTCATTACAAAGCAATCTAGGAACGCAACCGCAAACAAATAAGCTCATTTGCTCTAGGACTAAATAAATAAATTTACATTATATAGTCGGGGTAGCCAAATAGATACTGTAGTGGTGTTTGTAATTATAAATGCTATAATGGATTTTAAACGTAGCTTTTAAGATTTGTATGGAGGTTTATCCTTTTGATGAAAGAATAGAAAAGAATGCAATAAACAAGATTAAAAATATTATACAGAATATGTTAAGGTATATTAAGAAACTGATAGAGAAAATTTTATACAAATTAATCAATAATGGACTAACACTTTAAAAATTTAAAACGAAACCTTTAAATACATTTTTCCCATGCAAGTTTAATAATAAAGTCAGTAGAGTAGTACGCATTCGCAGTAAAGTTCCAACCATTCGAAATGACGTATCGCACCAATAAATCCTCGCTGAGCACATTCTCTGCGTTTTTCAAAGGAAGTTTAAGCTGTAAATTAAGCACTCATAAAAAGATAGCTGGAGGCGCATTTGGGATTTTTTTTTCATTTTCATTTTAAAACCATTGTATTTAAACATGTACGTTTTTACTTAATTTTTAAATTTTTTTTTTTAACTTATCGCACATTAGCAGAATGGAAACCTAATATTAAAAGACGAAACTGATGAATGGAGAATCTTAACACTTTCTCTGCCTTCCGTTGCAATATTACCAGATAAATATACGAGTATACTAGCTATAACAATTTTATTTCCACCGAGTCAGTGAAATCTTTGCATTTCATTTCGACAGCTCCAATTCCTTTGGTAAGTGTACGTAGAGCTCGCCGTCTAATTGATTGCCTATTTGCCGACCGTTCATTTGAAAACTCGCTATAGGCTTTGAGGAAAATGTTCTCAAATAAATCTAATGCAATAATAAAAATGTCACGACACTATTAGCTGCTTAGATAATTCGATTTTGTAAAGGAAATTAGCTAATTGAGATACCAATATGCCGTAATTTAGATGTGTGGATGATTATAATTTTCTAAAAGTTATTTTTGATTTAGCAACAATTCACAAGTTGTGGCGTTGAGTTCCGAGACTCAACATACAATTTGGAATTCATTCAAAGTGAAAAACGTAATGTATGGACCACTTATTTCACTAAAGCTTGCTAGGATAAAGCGAAAAACAATTACCACATACCATTTTCTTCGTAACAAAAAACTATTGAAATTCTATTAACATTTTAATTCTTTTTTGCAACTTCACAGTCGTTGTGTTTTAAGAACCATACGAATCGATCAATTTTCGAGACATTGCGAGTTGAACGGGGTAACTCAACGTCGCGCCATATCATGTTACCACTGCAAGAAAATAAATAATTCCTATTAGTGGAAATAGAACCTACAATCGTCGCGTTTATATCCAACATTCATATTTAAAGTTTTCTATATAAACTAATTAAAAATTCTCACTTCGCCTTATTTAATCCGAATAAAACCGTAGAAATAAATGAATTAATTAACTCTTTATTCAGCTGTTCCTCCAAATTGAGTCTTCAATTACACAATCTACACTTTAGAGACTACTACTACCAGTATACATGTAACTTAAGAGCTGTTAAGAAAGATATTAATGGCTGTTGTCATATTATATAGCTTTAGTTTATTTTCTTTCTTTCTTTTCTATAAATTAAGATATAGAATAGATGAAATGAGCGTTTACTTATTTCATTTTTCTACAATTGATTCAAAATATAGATATTTTTTGAATTTAATATAAAAAATTGTGACAATTCTATCAATTGAAATTTGTATTTATAACCGTCAAGTTTTTGTTTTTCTTTTTTAAATTACGCCATGAATTCTGTAGTTGTAGTTGTGAAGCAGCGCGGCGTTGAGTTCCGCCACATTACACGAAATGTCTTGAAACCATGGCTAAAAGTAGGGAACAGAATGTTTTAACTCTAGGTTCTCTCTGTCTACCCAGCTATATACTTACTTATACAGAATGCAACGTGAAGAAAAAAAAAATTCAAAAATGAAAAATATTTTTTTCAAATGGCTGTGACGAGTACGTTCTTATAATTTCACATATAAGATATGTGAGTAATATTATCTTTTTCAAAAACTGATAAAAACTTAATTTCTATGTTTCTTCTTATAAAGACAAAGCGAGTTTTGTCTATATGTCTCAACTTTCCATACTCACTTGACTAAGTTGATAGTAAGGATCTTTTGTTAGAAAGTTCCGCTAAGTCGTTAAAATAACCATATTCTACAGAAATCTAGCTGCAGTTTTCAAACATCGCCATTGAAAAGTACTGGAGTAAGCTTAATTTCTAAGCGTATACTTAGAATATTGATACGATTTTAATTAATTAATAGAAACTTACACGGCCATTTAGTAAATAATGATGCCTTGAAAAGTTAAAAAATACAACATTTAAATAATTAATATACGTAATAGCTTTACGCTGTATCTTACGGAATAAAAAATATTAATATTAACACTTTTCACTACTTTCCAAGCTATTTTTGATACTACTTTTTGGTTAAGAACGAAATTGAATGATTTTTTACAATTTTTTCTCACTTTTTTATTTTTCCCTAGATGCTGGAGTTTAGAAACTAAAATAATTATTTAACAATCCTAGCTCTCTCAGCTAGCAGCGTTAAGTTCTACCACGTAACGCTACATTTACAGTTAAAAAAAATAAACGAAAGTAAAAACTTTAGAGCGGAACGCAGAAAAAAAATGTAACTCAAAGTGAATTGCACCAAAGAGTAATTTTTCTAAGTTCTAATTAAAGTTGTCACCAATTAGGCGAGAGCGCAGGTGTGAGCACAAAGTAAACATCGCTGCTCGTCCCTGTCACATACGAGCAAGTGTTCCAACTCACATGTACGAGTACGATGGAAATGGATACGTTAAATATGAAAAACTATCTTATTTTTAAAGAATACAGTCAAATATGTAAAGCTATTTTAGAGGAAAATGGATGTACTTAATTTGAGCAGTTTAATTTCAGAGGTTTTTGTTTAAATAATAGTCTTAAAGAAGAAATTAATTATCATTATAAGTTTTAATTTTTTTTGTAAAATATAAATACAAATTTCAATTTTTTTATTCTTTTCCATTAATTGTACCGGAAGTTTTCACTTCTATGGTATCCTGCGATCACAGACCACACCAGTGACCTCCTGCCACTTAGCCCAGGCAACGCTTATCCGACCATGGAGACCGTGATCGATGCCTCCAGACTCGTGCATGACGGATCTAAGATACCTGAACTTTTCCGA
>JAKRZM010000296.1:30561-43090 GCA_036379175.1 Heliconius cydno galanthus
AATTAAATACTTTTAAAAATCTAAATTTCAAATTTTATAAAAATCGGTGCCGATTTAATTTTTTTTCCATACAAACTTTGAACCCCTATTTCACCCCTTTAGGGTTAAAATTTTTCAAAATCCCTTCTTAGTGGATGTCCAGATTACGAAAGTAAACATCTGTCCAAATTTCACGTTTCTACGCACAGCGGTTAAGGCTGTGCGTGCGTCTTACCTCAGTCAGTGAGGACAAGTCCTTTTATATATATAGATGAAAGAAGTCTTTTGTGTTCGTTAAAAGCTTTCATTGTTTTCTTAGATTAAACTTTGTTTAATTATTATTATTTCATATATTTCAGCACAAATATTACTAGCAGAATTCTAACCCAAAAACTATACTTTTTGTTATAGGCCCGCCACAACTGGGCCCACTATGAAATCTGACAACAATAAATCACTTTGATTCGTGGAAAAGGCTTAAATTCAATGAACTTTAGGTACTTTCCCTATAAACTTCTCTTCATTTTCCGTATTTTTTCTAGCTGTAGAGCAATCAACGACTAATTGATTGACTATTTTCCGACCGCCCAATTACTAAACTGGGTTTTAGAACTTAATCAAACGCCTTTGAAATGAAATTTTATTAGTAGAATCGTAAGCAATTTTCCGTTGTAAATTGAAAGTAAATACTGTTTGTATTTCGTACAAGATCTATCGATGGTCTCACTTTGTTCTACTAAAATAATATTGAAATTGTGGAAAAAAGATTCAAACAAGTTTGGGACTTGTATTTTCTTTCTTTCGTTAATATATCGTATCTCAAAAATTAGCATTATAGTATTTTTTTTATTTTAGCACACGCTGTATATGTATGTGTAACCTAATATTAAAACCCTACGTTCCCTATTTTCCACAAAATTTTGTAGACATAGCGTGTTAAATGGGGGAGCTCTACGGTGCGCTTTGCCTCGGTAAAATATTTAATATTTCAATCTCCCGAGTAAGAATCGAACTCAAAGCTGTCGCGTCAAAACTCACACCTTGTGCCTCCGCACCGCAACGTTGGCCTGTTGTTCTATTATAAACATTTTTATACTTCCCAAGTATGAACCTAACGAAAACGAAATTAACATAACAATAACATCGCGCACCTAAATTTGTGTTGAGTTTCTTAATTCCAAATAATTCCAAAGCAAAATGTATATAAGTATTCTCGCGCAGGAAGGATCTAAGTCGGTAAGTGGCAGAGGCTGTTTTTGTTTTCAAACAAAAGCAGGCAGAGGAAGTTGTCTTAATAAAATTATAGCACAAAAGTAAAGTATTCATATGCATAATAATATACTGTGAGAACTGTTTCGCTTTCAGTGATTTACCTACTTGTATTGATAACTCAAAGTTCTTCTGTTACTCTTATGCTTCTTTCAAAGACTTTTATTAAAATTAACTATGTTTATTTTCGTCTCCTAGCTCTGGTAATGAGTCAAAGCGCGATATTGAGAATTTGGCGAAAAGTAGGGGGAATTCAAGTATCATAATTGGAATGGGAATAAAGTATCTTAATATTAGGTTCCCAGGTTCCATCTACCTACCCTGCTATGTGTGGGATAGACACACAGTGAAACTAATAAAAAAAACTTTAAATTTAAATTGTGATATAACGTTACAAATATATCGCTTAAAATTTTAAAAAAACAATATACATAAAAATAAAAAAAAAATACCTGTATACAAAAAATATCTATTTAGAATTTGTCCAAGCATTCTCTAATGGTCTACCCTCGTGTTGGTATAAACATGTCATCCAGTGGTAGATATTCTATCTACGGTGGAGTGGCGAGTGAGTGTCCGGTCATTGTGTGTCGATAGGCCTATTGTATGACGTATTTGGACCTACCCACTATAAGTGCATGGATATGAGTACTTGTTCAAAGTTTTACGATTTTGTCATTGTTTTTCAAAAAATTAGGTTAAACCTATATTAATAGGTTATTTAAGTGGTCAATTAGGTCTTTTTATCAATTTAGTAGGAAGTTATTGAATTTAATCTTTATATTTCAGCTGCAGTAAGATATTTCGATTTCAATCAACTTTAAATAACAAAATGATACATAGAAAGAAATGTCAATCACTCCGTTCTCCACTTTTCATCTTATATCAACGTTACGGTTGTTGAATAGCGAAACATTACTAAGAAATCAAAATAAATTACTTTTATGAACTGGAATCGAACCCAAATCCCTTTTCACTATCGTATTTGAATGTAACAATTTACAAAGTTCTTTATAAGCTAGTAATTTCGATCGTTTTCCCAATTAATATTTGCCTCTCGAATTCTATTTCGATAGATTATTAAAAATTAACACATTATTTATTCGAATAAGCCAAATTGCGAGTCACGGAAAAGCGATTAATTGGCTGAACAAACAGTATTTATTTTATATAATTCACTCAATTTCGTTGCCTCGTTTGAATTCTGTTAAGGGACTTAATTTTCTTTATTAATTAATTAAACATTAATTTACACCAGGAAATATCGTACGTACCTATCGTATTCTGTAATATTTTGGTCGTTATGATTATGTATAGAAAATGAATGTTCAATCCACGCCATGGTCGTGCATAATGTGGAAGAAGGAACCTGATGTTAAGACTTACACCGTCTTGTTACCGGAGCAAAGAAATAATTATTTCCTCCAAGTGTAAATCGAACTCATAACCCTCGCTTTTACAATGAAACGCCACACTGCGCCATAACAGCCTCAATTCCAGTAGATAAAAATAAAATAAGAAATATATTGTAAAATATCAGCGTGACAAATTTCACTCTTCAGCTATAGATTTCGATATAAGTTGACACCATTGTCCTGACGGAGACTAATGGTGTCCACTACGGCAGGAGTGTGGAGGAGATGACGACGGTCGGTGCACACACAAGGGCAAATATCTGGTATATATTTTTATATTTAATTAAGAAATTGCACTATTTCATTCTAGATAACAAAAATTATCCATTTGTAACAAACTTTTTAAAGCAAATGTATGGCTTTTCCAACATAAATCCTTAGAAAGCGAACTTCAGTAAGTAATATCGCTTCATCAGTCTGTGTAATGTTAGGAATTTCTTCTTAGACCAGTTAATTTATGACCCTGAATTACGTTGATCTTAAGATAACGTACTACTAGCTTAAACTTGAATTTACGATCTAGTAGTTTCTAATAATGTATTATAATATATGTCGGGCCAGTCGTGCGCAGGGGTAAAAATTTGACTGTAATCACCATAGCTTGTGGGTTCTATTCCCAATAGAGTTAATGAAATATTTAGTACTTTCTTTTCTTCGCTCTGGTGTTGAGTTCTGCCATTCAACACGCAACGCCTCCAGAATCCGGCGGAAAGTGAGGAATTGGGTATCTTAATACCAGGTTCCCATTGCATACCCTGCTGTATACGGGATAGTTAATATTTCAATGTCATCATCTATTTAGGCTTCCAAGCACATGTCTCTTATGTTAGTCCCTAAATATCTCCGAAACTTATAGTAAATATTATATATTCGAACATAGAGAACAGTCAGTTTCATCAAATTTGATTCACAAATTTGTGTTGTTTTTATTTATTAATTACTTTTTAGAACATTTGTACCGTATAGAGGATTATTACTTTAAATTACAAATAATACAAGATGTACTCGCAGATCCACATAGAATGAACAATATGAAAGGGCTCACGAGCGTAGAACTAATTTGTTTACAACAGAACTTAGGTATGAGAGGTATTAGCTTCTAACATTAGGCTTAGTATAGTTGAGTAATTTATAGAATCATTCAGTTATATTGGATTTTAAATAAAATTTATTTAATATAAAGCATTTAATGACTAAGCTCACGGGGGAAAATAATATAAATAAAAAATAAAATCAGCTTCACGCTGTACCCCGCACACAGCAGGGTAGGCAGAGGGAACATAGTGTTAAGACATTCCGTTGCCCACTTTCCGCCGAATTCTGGAGGCACTGCGTGTTGAGGAGCGGAACTTAACGCCACGCTTTTCCTTCGATATCAGTGCGAAAAAACAGATATATAAATTTAAGTAAATATTTCGTATCCTCGAGTGAGGATTGAACCAACAATCGGTCGCGTTTATAGTCACACTTTGTGCCACTGTGCCATAACTGGCCTCAACATACATACATACCTATATATGTATAATATATAAGCATATTGCAATATTAATATTTCACCTGGAATCCTTGTAATTTCATTTACGCGACAAAATAAATCGCAAATTCATTCGGCGATAAATTAATACGCGGTTGTAAATATGAATTTATTTTAATATAACCTCTCCTTTTATATCCATCATCGATTTACTGGTCAATGTACTTAAATTCTTATGGACGTTTTATAAAAAATATATTTAGAATTGGAACGTTGGAATGGAAACAGAAGTTGGTTTCATCAAAATCGGTTCATTAAAAAAAAAGTTATCGGCATTTGAATGAACTCTAGGCATGACTTTGCCTGCAAATATAAAGTAGGTAATCCATATGTATACTTATAATAAAAAAAAAATAATCATGTAGTTCAAGCAGGCGAAGCCGCGGGCGGGTCGCTAGTATATAATAATAATTAATAAAATATACTACTAGTATCAATGTCTAATACTTGATGAAAAGGGAAAAAACAGTTATGATATTGTAGCAATACTTGAATAATAACAAATACAATAGGCTATTGTGAATCAAATCATAATGTTATAGTTATAGATAAGTAAAAAAAAATTAGCTTCACGCTGTATCCCGCACACAGCGGGGTAGGCAGAGGGAAGCTAGTGTTAAGACATTCCGTTCCCCACTTTCTGCCGAATTCTGGAGGCATTTCGTTATAGATAAGTATACAATATATTCACAGCATATAATTTAATATGCTCATTCTCCATATGATTAGGTCTAAACGATTTTAAATGACCCTGGCCCGAAACAGGTATTTAATATTGTGTGAATATCCTACTTTTCAAAATTGTCGATGTTTTTCTTCAAGAAAAAACTGGTAAATTAAATATTATATAAGAACAAGCTTTTTTATAAACAGATTATCTTTTTTTAACTTGACTCTCTCTCTCTCTCTCTGCATTCTGCACATACGAGTACTTCGGTAGACAGAGGGAACCCGGTAATTCAGTTATAACACATTCCGTTAAATTAAAGACTGGTATGTTTTACACATATTCTTTCGTTCATTTCAGAATCAAACCCAGATCCTATTCATCCGCGCAGGCACTTCCCGTAATTTTTTTAAGCCGCATGGATTTTTCTAAAAAAAAAAAACATAATAAAACAATACAAATGTCAGTCTTACTTTCAAGTCAAAACTCTACCATTACTTCCAAAACTAATACTTCTCTAAGAGGAACTGTTGAAATAAATATATTCAGTAAGTTTCTAGCTTTTCATCTACGAGTATACATCCTACATATTACAAATGTTTCTGCTTGAAATAGCTTCAAGGCAATCACATTAGGAAAACCACTTATGTTATAGCAGTGCTTATCGTTTAAAAGTTATTTAAGCTTTTATGCGTTTTTTTTAAATAAGGAAACTGAAAAAATAATGAAAATAAGTCAATGTCATCGTCTAAGATGGTTGTGGGTTTAATTCAGGCTCGAGATAATGAATTATTTTTATTTCTTCGCTTTGGTAACAAGACAACGCGCGGCGTTGACTTCCGCCGCTCTACACGCAATGTTTCAAAGATTGAGGCAGTGCATAGAAATTTTTGAGTGTGAAATGTTAAATGTCTTATCAATAAGTTCTCTCGGTCTATTTTGGCATATACACAGACGAAGTCTTTTGATAAGACAGGACCGTCTTATCAAAAATATACATAAAAAAAATATTGTGATTTAATCTTGAAATGTCAGAGACGGTGTTTGTTGGTTCGATTCTTACTTGATGGGATGTTTATATTAAAAATGTTTTAGTTTTTTCTTATAAAGAAAAAAGAAACAATATATAGATATTCGTAGTCGATTAGTTCAAAAGAGATCAAAGTGTCTCAACACTTTTTACCAATGTTTAGTAAACTGTTAAAACAAACAGAAAAGGAATTAAAATTTTACTCCAGCGAAAAGATTCGCCACTTCACTATAAAAGCAAAGAAAGAAAACGTAACTTAGTTCTATAATAAAACTATTTTTCCTTAGCCTTATTCAGATACAGTAGGAAATTTAAGCCCGAACACTTGATGAAAATTTTCCTGTCTAAAAAGCACTAGTTTCTCTCAAATTAAAACGACAAAGCTCCACCCAATGTAATTTATAACAAAATCTTTAGAAAAACGTTTATTTAGTTGCAGTTATATTGAATTTTGTTTATTCGCGGCACAACATTTTCGAACTTTTTCGTGTGGACTTCTATATTACGGTAGCTTTTTGAACTTTTGGATGAGAAAAGTGGCTTCATTACATCAATTTGTAGTTTTGCCACCTGACACGCAATATATCGAGAATTCTACGGAAAGTGGGGAATGTAAGTGTCTCAATGGCTACAGAGTTCCTTAATATTAAGTTCCCGGGTTCCCTTTGTCTACCTTACTGTGTGCCGGATACAGCCTGATGATAAGAAGACATCAATGAATATGGTAATAACTAGTTATTTAGATCGATCCAAAAGGAAAAACGGGCACGAATTCAGTGACTAAATTCGAACCTGCTATAGCCATCTATTTATGAAAAGCTCTATTTTGAATCCGCTGTACGAAAAACACCTTGAAATATGTGAAAACCTAAACTAGACGGCAAAAAGACTTAAAAAAGAGCTCGTCAGAAATTTGCAGCTACTTTGACCGTGACCTGGTTTGTCTCTGTGCTGGTGCAGAGAGAATGCACCGCAACGTAAATATATCAGGTAACAATAGGTCACTTTGAACGTACATAGGAGTGTATTATGAAAAAGTGTTTGTAAGTGTTATTTTGTTTATAAGACATTTGCGCTATACATTGCCTGTTGAGTCGTGGACACAACAATTGAAACTTGAAGTCGATAGTGATATCACTGTCACTTCAAGTTTTAATTTGCATAGAAGAATAAGCAGATAGAAATCTGGTAACAAGACTTCGTTTTCCATTTAGCACATATACGAGCCATTGTGCGGAACTTAACACCGCGTTCGATCTTACGAACGAATCCACAACCGTTGCACCTAAATTCCTCAGCTTCGTCATATATAAATAACCAACATACATTTCTAGCATAAAAAGTGTACATAAAGTGTCTATTGAAAATAAATCGCTCATGAACGAACATCTCATATCGACCATTTATATGTACGAGGGCACTATCGAAGACGCGAGGACCCTTTACTTGTGAATGATAAAAAAATGAAAGGTTTTTTCCCTCCCCTTTGAAAACTATTCAGTGGAAATAATTTTTCTACCGTTCACTCACTTCACTAACTACGATATCAATATAGTGCTTGAGACCATTTAATGTGTAACGAGGTGGTTAGAGTTCCCTAGTTTTTTCGTAGCAAACTTTTTTCATCTGTGTATTTTTTAGCTAGTTCTTGGTTTTTTTGGCGGAATTATTTTCTCCATTTACCTTATAGTAAGTACCTAATGCAATTATTTTATTATTTTTGATATTTTTAGGCAACGTATTATTATTAAACTACACTCAATTATTAACTACGTTTTGTCTCGCCCGCTGTAAGGATACTTCCGTTTTCCACTTTCCGCTTAATTCCCGAAGCATTTCCCCCGAACGGAAATCGAACTCAAAACCGTGGCATTTACAGTTGCGCGGTTGTGCACCTGCGCAATGACAATCTCATAATATAATAATCATTACTAATCAACTCATATAATTAATCATTAAAATAGCTTAATTGGTGCTTATGCTGTATTATTTAGTTCCTGCATTATGAACGTATCAAGGGGTTATATTTGTTATATTTATCTATAGATGCTTATAATTGAATTAAGACAATGGTTCTCTTTGTATAATAAATACAATATATATCAATAAATGAATAAAAACAAAATGTTTTTGTTATATAGAAAAGATTTCTAATTGTGTAACAACTGCATTTCATTATTTTTAGGATTCCGTACACAAAGGACAAAACGGCATCTTTATAATAAGACTTCACTTTCCGTCCATCCGTCTATTTTGTTTTGTTTGTAACCAGGCTGTATATTATGAACGGTGGTTAGTGAAACAGTGAAATTTTTCACAGATGATCTACTTTTGTTAAATGGAAATATAAACGTAAGTAAATATTTCACTTCCTCGAGTGGGGATCGAATCCACACCCATGTGCCGCTGCGCCACACCAAGAGAGAGCGGCCGCATAAATCATTCTTCCCTAACACATTAGGTATATACTTATAATGTTTGGATGGCATCCGAAAGTTTTCATACAGTTGAATAAACTTTTTAACTAGTTATATTGATATCGCTTAAGCAAGGTTGCTAGGGTTATGCATCAGATCGTCATTTTTTATGACAATAGAAATTTCTCCATTTTCCGCCCAATTTTCGAGACGAAGAAGTGGTGAAAATCATCGTTGTGTTTTGTTATATTAACAATGTCATTTTCCTATATTATTCTACAGAAGGAAAAATGTAGATTATATTTCAATCCTTGCTTAAAAAAGAAAAGCTACTTTAGAAATTACTTACTTAATAATTTCACTACACGAACAGATTTCCTCAATATAGACGAATGATGTATTGTAGGTATTTTATTAAGAATTGTAAAAAAAATTGTCATTTCACTCATCATGCGACGCTACGAAAATAACCTCTTTAGGATTTATATGAAAAGATCCCGGAGCGAGAGGAAATTAAAGGAAAAACAAACATTACGAAGTTAAAAAATGTGTCTCAAAATACCTTTGGATATTTTTTTATGGATTCAACTTAAAAAGTTGTTTCACCAAAATTACCCTGGGCATAATGAGGTATTGTCATTTGAAGGTAGCTTCATCATAACAATGAATGGAATATGTAACGTGTTTCCATATTTTTATAAGTAGATATACATATATATTTATGTAGTTGCTAGTATAAACATTTCGAATTAAATTAACTATTAAAATTTAAAATCATATTAACCTTTATAATATCTACCTAACTAGATTTTGCTTGTATACCCTGCTGTAAAACGGCTGTTTGGAAAAAACGTACCTATATGGAATAGGTAAAAAAAAATTTCTCTAAAAATAATATTAATAAGAAAAATATGAGAAGAATATGCTATATTCACAAATGTATTTTGATTCATTTAATATTTGAAAGAACACCAAAATGCCCTTGTTCACTTTTGGTAACGTAAACTTTGTTATATTCTTCCTACGGGCGCTAACAATAAAAGTTATAATAACAATATAAAAAATTCGCATTGGAGGCTCGAATATATATATGTACGAAGCTTAGGTAGAATAAATATTTAAGAAAGCTCCTAATAATACAAGTGCTTTTTTGACGTTTTTATAAATAATGGTACGGAACCTTTTTTTTTAACCTTTTTTTATTCGTGGAAAGGTTAATCTTTTTTGTTCAATTAAGGAATACATAGTTTCATGCATTTTTTAAATGATTTGTTATTATCTTTTTAATTTTGATTTTCTTTTATAGTATTCTTTACATACATTTGTCACTATATAAGTAAGGCCGCCGGTAGTTCGGCTGTCGTAGTGCAGGACTACAAACTGGTTATCGTGGTGATTGTAGGTTTGATTTCTACTCGAAGAAATGAAATATTTATGATACTCGGCACGAAATGCATCCAGAAGAAAGTGGGAAATCTTAACGGGGCGCAGCGTCTTAACACTAGGTTCCCAGGTTCTGCCTACTTTGCTATGGGCCTAATACATTGTGAAGCTAAAAAAAATATAAGTAAATGCTTATTTTTCGTAACCTGTCTATATATGTACCACATGCTATGCATGCACTTGAACAGTTTCTAAGAGAAGCAAGTTGAAAACCCGTTACATTAAAGTTTTATACATTTTAAAAAATATTTAATTATTAGGTAACACTTTAAAAGTTTATGAAAATAAAGAAATAAATTCTATCATTTGTACAAAATATCCCATTTCACTTATTTCTATTTCATTTAATTTCATTTTATAACTGAGAGCCTATATCACCACAAACATCATTCATTCCACAATTCCTAGTCCGCCGTCAATGGAACGTTAAGTCGGATTAGACAAGACGCCTAAGCCGGGTTGATCTCGATATAGGATCTCGGCATCATTTCACAGAATACGAACGTAATATTTGCTATTATTTCTATAATTATTTCATTTCTTGTAATTGTTATTGTAATTTTTTTATGATAACTTTAAATTTCTTATTGATATTGTTTTCATATTGTTTCGTTAACGGGGAACTCCCGGATTCCCCTACTACCCTGCTATATGCGGGATACAGCGTGAGGCTACAAAAATATATAAAGTGAAAGCGATAAAACTAGCGCTTGTTAAAGTGTTCACAAGGTTTATGTGACATCTAATGGGTGGAAAGATTGATATTACGGACCAGATTAAAACAGCCACAGGTACTCGGGAACATCTATAATATATATATAGATATATGGACGCCCATTATTGTAATACTACGTAATATTGGGGATGTCACAAATTACTGGTGCTTTATTAAATCGACGTTTACTAATATTCCTATATTTTATACTGGCTATTCTTCCTGACTTTGATGTTTCAATATTTTTTGTGTATTCTTGATTTATTTAATTTAGTTGTATTGATACTGTTGATATGACTGTTAACGTGATGATAGTGGGTTCGATTTCCACTTGCGAGAACGAATTATTATTATGTATCTAAATAAAAAATTCAGCTGAAAATTAAGAACGAAGTGTCTTGTTACTAGGATTCTTCTGTATTCCTTGCTTCATATGCGTGATCTAGCGTGAAGGCTTTTTTTATATATAAATTATATATTTTCAACAATAACAAAAAAATACTAGTTTTGGCATCTCCTAGTGTAAATATTTTAAATTTCTAAATGTTATCAGTTGTTATCAGTTTTCAAATAATATCAATAAAAAAACTATTACTAGCCAGTGGAGTCATACATACATGATGAACCTGAATATGTTTAATATATCTCTATCGGTTTTATGAATAAAATTAAATATATGTTTATTTATTTATATAAAATTTTAAATAAATAAATAATATATACCAAAAATTTAATTTATATAATAGGTAACCCTTTCATAGTAACTAAGTAACGTCGTTATGGCAGACGAGCCTCGATCTATCACGTAGATTGTTGCGAGAGTCATTTGTATCGCCATTTTGTGAATCACCAAACATTAAACTTTTATTATGAATTTGGTTTAAAATTTATTATATAAAGTGCTTTTGAAACTTTCATTGTTTGAAATAAATTTGTAAAAGCAACTATTCGCTGTAGTATCTAAATGGATATAATGGCTATGAATTCAAATGTTAATCGAAAAAATATTTTATATAAATCGCTTCCATTTCTAAGTAAATGGACAGACGAAAATACAGTTGAAACTACTGAACTTAGAAACTTTAGTCAAATTTGGCATATACGAAGGTTAGAGAGTGTAAGGTACTATGAGAGGATTTCACGAAATTTTTAAGGCAACGGAAAAAAAACGATATTTTCTATTTTAAGTCTTTTTACGTGTTAAAGTCCACGTTAACAACTACTATCTAAATATAAAATTAATAATACTAGATAATGAATTCAGGTTACAAAGCTTTAGAGTCGACGGTTATTAAAAGTAATATAAAAGTTCTTTGTGAAAAGGAATTTCTAAAAAAGTTTCCCTTTATTCTCTCTGCCGGGCACCCTACAAATTCATTAGCCACAGTTGCCACTCCACGTGTTTTTGGTCTAACAAACTAAAAATTCTGAAAATATTTGCAAAAATACATCTGTAAAGAGAAAGCCTTTGTTAAAGATATTTTAGGTTTACTTATATGAATGTGAGCTTTATTTTTAGATTTTACAATGCAAATTGAAGTATGTGCTACTTGTATTCGTTGGTCTAAATATATTTATGAATATATATTTTATTCACGCTATGTTCTTCATAACAGGAGAGGCAAATTAAATCACAAAGAAGAATACTTTTTAAAAAGTAGTAGCGAGACCAGTCGTATCGTAGTGCCATATGCATCTGACTGTAAAGATGACAGGTCATGGGTTCGATTGTCATCCGAGGAAATTAAATATTCAATATTTTCATTTTGCCACAATTTGGCACGAGAGAGTGAAAAGTGTAGAGTTGTCACTCTTAAAACTAGGTTCCCTCTGCCTGAAGCTAAGAAAATAATAATAATAAAAGAAGCTTAATTATAATAATCCATTAAAAATAATTTAGTAAGTTGCATATAAAACTTTACTTACTATTTATAAATTATTAGTTCGTTTTTTCTTTGTCTCTTACCATAGCTTGGGCATGTTTTTCGAAGTCAACGTAATTATGCTTATGTCCCATTGCTTTCTAAAGCGAAATGACGCAACTGAATCTTAACAGTTTA
>JAKRZM010000296.1:44498-56285 GCA_036379175.1 Heliconius cydno galanthus
CTCAAAATCAAAGATAATATGAAATGTTAACAAACAAATTGCAAAAATAAATATCCCTAATGTAATTTTACATAAAAGAAAAAAGGAAATTTATAAATTTACAATTTATTATATAGATATCGAATGAAAAGGTAATTAATTTACTTGGGAAATGCTCAACTTGGATGAACATAAAGTATTTTTCAAACAAAGTTATTCTACGGTTAACTTCTTACATAGGCCGTATTTGTTTAGTTAGCTAATTATACTCTTTTTCATTGTTCTTGAGAAGATTTTAATTTGTTTTGTCTTAAGATATTTTCTTATTTGTATTATAATATATTTAAATTTTGATTACCATGAGGTTAACTTATAAAAAAAAATCTGTTATTCAAACGCCATTGTTAGGATGTGCTAATTTCAAACTACATTAAAAGGTTCCTAACAGTAGGTTCCCGGGTTCCCTCTGCCCATCCTCCTGTGTACCAAACATTCTTAAGCAAAATCAACAATAACTGAATACTCTAATACAATTTCAAAACATATTTCCCTTAAAGGAACCATAACAATACTATTCAAAGCGATATATAGGTAACATGTGCGTAATGTTGCGTGAACATTTAAACTAACATAATGTTTACAATTCAAAACGATATATGAAATGTTGCTTTGATATGAAAATGAGGAGTTTTCTTTATAAGAAGGTGATATATGTAGAGTATTGGATCAAAAGGTTCAATATTTTTTATAAGATAGAATTTATAAAGAAATTGGTCCCGTAAATATTTGGGAATAATCATTCAACACCAAGGAAAGATAGTAACAGTTGATTTCTGTTATCGGTTTTAAAGCTAAGATATACTAACCCTATATGTATATACATATATCTCATAGTTGCCTTCTAAAGTTGTGTTAAGATAAAAAAAACTACTTTAGAGAAAACATTGAGATAAAATTTCTTATATATATTGAATTAATTTAAGAAATTAGCTATTAAGGTTAATATGTAGTTAATATTTAGTTTATATTTTTTCTGAAAATACTTTTTAATACTAATATAATCACTCAAAGAAAAAACCATTCTAACAATTTCCATATCGTAACCAAACCCCGCTGGGTTAATCTATTAACTGAGTACAAGCCTTTCCACTTAATTCCGTAATATATTGTACTAATAATTTACTTAAAGACGATCACGCAACATAGAGGTATTTCTAAGTATATGAAAATAAAAGCAAAAAAAAAAAAACTCTAATCTATAGAGGCCAGTTCAATTGAGATCCAGTAGTGGGTCGTAGGGGTACGAGCATGCGACTGTAGAGGCGATAAGCTGTGTATTTGTTTCTTATTTATTCCATGATATCAATAGAGGTCGCCGTGGCGCAGCGGCACAAGGGTGTGACTGTAACGCGACGGTTGTGGATTCGATCCCCACTCGGGGAAGTGAAATATTTATTTACGTTTACATTTCCATTTCTTCGCTCTGGCGTCGAGGCAAAGCGTGCTGACTTCTGCCACTCAACACGAAATGCCTCCAGAATTCGGCAGAAAGTGGAGAATGGAGTTTCTTAACACTAGATTCCCTCTGTCGGCTGCGTGCGGGATACAGCGTGAAACTGATTTATGATTTATCAATCTACGACCTCCAACTACAAGAGAACAGCCACCACCAACCAGACTTACGGTTGCAAGAGCGAGCAAACAATTAAAACTTTACATATAAGCTTTTTGTTTTATTACAACTTCTATAATGAATTTATAATGAATCGCGTACCGAAAGTTCCAAGAATTGGAATTTTTGTTTAATGAGAATTTTGGACTTTAAACTTAACGAAGATAAAACGATCAATCAAGCTTGCACCTATGCTGACGGGTCTTTGTGATTTTATTAAACACTAGCGGTCCGCTCGCGGTTTCACCCGCGTGAAATATGTTATTATTAATTTCTGTCTCCATGACTACGTCCTAGTGACGTCTATGCAAAATTTGAGACTTCTAGCGTTTGTAGTAACGAAGTTTCATACAAACTTTCGACCCCAAAAACAACCCCTTAGAAATCGAATATTGCAAATTCCTGTCTTAGCGAGCACCTACGTCCTATAAGTAACTCCTATGCAAAATTTGAGATTTCTAGCACATGTAGTTTCTGAGATTTCGTGATGAGTGAGTGACCTTTCGATTTTATATATATAGATAGATGTAAGCTCAGTTATTAAAAAATTTATATTTTTTACTTTTTTACTATATTTTGTTCAGTTTCACCCTGTATTCGTAATATAGACTGATGGAACCTACTGCTAAGATACTCCGTTTCTCATATTTTACCAAATGTTTGAGATATTGCATGTTTTCTATGGGCGGAAAGTACAGGGAGAAAAATAATAAATAAAAAAACTTGTTCTTAAATATATATTTTAATTCAGCTATTGCTTTGAAATATTTTCTTTAAATGTTAAATTTTAATGTTTGCAACTAAGCTAATTAATACAGCGTATTTTATGAAATTATCCTTAATTCCGACGATTTTTAATAATATCAGATTTTTTTTTAAAAGCTTTAACCTGTACGTATTCCGTTCATAGCAGGTGCATTGTCTTATCACCAAAGCGAACAAAAAATATCAGCATTGTGGTGCAGTTGGAAAAACATGACTGCCGCTTTGACTCGGCACCAGAGCAAAGAAATGGAAATATAAATTTAAATAAATATTTAATTTCCTCGAGTGGGTCGATCCCATAACCACTCATAGTTTGTGCTCCTGCGCCCTATATCTAATAAAATAAAAATACTAAACGTTGCGTTAAGCTCTGCCACTAAATATCCCAATAATTTCGCAGTGCAAGTGAAACGGAGTGTCTTAACACTAGTCCTTCTGAGCCTATGAAGCTATAAAAAAAAATTTACTTCGTCAATTTTATTTAAACAAAAATATTTTCATACATTTCACCCACACTATAAAAATATTGAAACAAGCTGGCCGTTTTAGTCTATCCGTGCCATTTGTGTCGGAGCATCTATTTTTCCAATCCAAACACTGATTGATGGACGTCGTTTTTGATCGCCTTTTTTTTTCTATTTTGTTCACACCATATTGACGCTATCTAGGCGCAGTGCAGTGGGTTGCTGGTGTAGATTTGATTCTTATTTGAGGGAATATTTATTTATTTTTTAGACTTACCCCTTTATTCCTTACAAAGAAAAAAATTTTTAGGTGCGCATTCAAATAGATTGAGATCCTCCGAGAATCTTGCTCTTAAAACTCCGATACATTCCACTAGATTTTATGAGCACTCCTTTGCTGTGAAAGCAACTAAGTTGTGGAATGATCTACCGCTAAGTATTAAACGTTCAAAATCTTTAAATATATTTAAAAAATTAGTTAAATATTATTATTTGAAGGATGATTCACCTTGAAATGACATCAATATGTACAACTCATTGTTATNCTAAGTATATGAAAATAAAAGCAAAAAAAAACTCTAATCTATAGAGGCCAGTTCAATTGAGATCCAGTAGTGGGTCGTAGGGGGGGACAAGCATGCGACTGGAGAGACGATAAGCTGTGTATTTGTTTCTTATTTATTCCATGATATCAATAGAGGCAGTCGTGGCGTAACGGCACAAGGGTGTGACTGTAACGCGACGGTTGTGGATTCGATCCCCACTCGGGGAAGTGAAATATTTATTTACGTTTACATTTCAATTTCTTCGCTCTGGCGTCGAGGCAAAGCGTGCTGAGTTCTGCCACTCAACACGCAATGCCTCCAGAATTCAGCAGAAAGTGGCGAACGGAGTTTCTTAACACTAGATTCCCTCTGTCGGCTGCGTGCGGGATACAGCGTGAAACTGATTGTAGATTTATCACTCTACGACCTCCAACTACAAGAGAACAGCCACCACCAACCAGACTTACGGTCGCGAGAGCGGGCAAACAATTAAAACTTTACATATAAGCTTTTTGTTTTATTATAACTAAATTTCAACTGAATTTATAATGAATCGCGTACCGAAAGTTCCAAGAATTGGAATTTTTGTTTAATGAAAATTTTGAATTTCAAACTTAACGAAGATAAAATGATCAATCATGTTTGCACCTATGGTGACGGGTCTTTGTGATTTTATTAAACACGTAAGCTCAGTTATTAAAAAACTGCTTTTATTATTCTTTTTTACAATGTTTTGTTCAGTTTCACTCTGTATTTCTAATATAGACTGAGGAAACCTACTGTTAAGATACTCCGTTATCAAATTTTACTAAATGTTTGAGATTTTAAATTTATTTTTTTAAATTAGCTATTGCTTCGAAATATTTTCTTAAATTCACTTCATGTTAAATTTTAATGTTATCATTACAATTGCAATTAATACAGCGTATTTAATAAAATTATCCTTAATTCCGCTGATTCTTAAAAATAATAGGTTTTTTTTAACCTGTATGTAATCCGATTATAGCAGGTGTATTGTCTTATTTCCAAAGCGAATAAAAAATATCAGCATTGTGGTGCAGTTGGAAAAGCATGACCGCCGCTTTGTAGCGGTACCAGAGCAAATAAATATAAATAAATATTTAAATTCTTCTAGTGGGGATCGAACCCACAACCAGTCGCGGTTTACAATCATACTTTGTGCCCCTTCGCCCTGTATATCTAACTCGCTTAATCTATAAAAAGATTTAACGATAATTAGGCAGTGCAAGTGAAACGGAGTGTCTTAACACTAAGTTTCTTGTGCCTATGAATCTATAAAAAAAGAGTTTACTTCGTCAATTTTATTTAAAATAAAAAATATTTTCATATATTTCCCCCACACTATAAAAATATTGAAACAAGCTGGCCGTTTTAGTCTATCCGTGCCATTTGTGTCGGAGCATCTATTTTTCCAATCCAAACACTTTGATTGATGGACGTCGTTTTTGATCGCCTCTCGATTTTTTCTATTTTGTTCACACCATATTGACGCTATCTAGGCGCAGTGCAGTGGGTTGCAGGTGTAGATTTGATTCTTATTTGAGGGAATATTCATTTATTTTTCAGACTTACCATTTATTCCTTACAAAGTGATCCTAGGGCATCATAGTTTCCGTTTTAGTTACGGAACCCTAAAATAATACCATATAAAATAATTACGGGCATATGCACAACCTTTCAAAAGTTAACTTTGTTAAATTCAATAAGTTGTACTTCCCGTTGACCTACTATCCTGAAATTGTTACGGAACCCTCTGTGGGTAAGAACTGGCACTTGTTAAACAAATAATCTAACAAAACCCCAGTTATTCTGAGATAATATAATCATGCACGCCCTAGTCGCGTTTGAGTTCAAGCATTATGCAAAAGCACGCGCGGAATTTTTCACATTTAGGTACTATCTATACCTACTTTATTATCTACAAACATTTTCAGCGTATCTTTTTTTAGCTTTACGCTATATCCTACATAGCAGGGTAGCAGAAGGAACCTGGGAACCTAGTGTTAAGACACTCCGTTCCCCATTCAGACTTTTCCATTGCTCGAGATGTCTAAAAAAAAAAATATTTTTTTTTATGATTTGTTTCTCGTTAAAATGACAACGTATTACAAAGATTACTGTACATTAATTTCCTGCTATATAATGAGCCCAATGTCATGTAAAATGTATTTATATACCAAATAATTTAAAAATCTTTTTTAATTCTAATGTTTTTGTTGTTCATAAGAATATTATTACCAGAGCGGGGAAATAAATCCCCGCTCTGGTAATAATAATTGAGGTCACAGTGGCACAAGCATGTGACTGTAAATACGATAGGTTGTGGGTTCGATTCTCGCTCGAGGTAGTTAAATATTTTCATTTCTTTGCTCCGGTGTCGAGGCAAAGAGTAGACTTCCGCCATTCAACACGCAATACCTCCAAAATTCGGTGGAAAGTAGGAAAGTAGGGGTGTCTGGTTTTTCTAACCTGGTACCTGCGGGATATAGCGTAAAGCTGAGAAAAAAAATCTAATGTTAAGCGAAGCTGCGAGCGGCAGTTCGTATAATAATCGTGAAAACTAAGTAAAAAGAACTTTTCGTAACTAATTACATTCTTGAATACAAGATTAAATATAAGCTTTTATACAAAAGGAAACTGAAGCAATATTATATTTCAAACAAATTTCTAATTAGCCTCTAGGTTATGGTTGTAAGTAAAAACTGTTGTTTATTCCATAATGAACTATCCATCCCAGTTTAAATCAACCTCTACTTTTAATCATGAATTCTCTTTTGTATGAATGAAATACTTTTAGATTAATTCCATGGTGTCTAGATTTTTTCTTTGTTTAGTTTCACGTTTTATCACGCACTTAGCAGGATAGGCAGAGGGAACCTAAAAACCTAGTTTTAAGACACTACTGTTCTTCACTTTCCGGTGAATTCTGGAGGCATTGCGTGTTGATTGACGTAACTCAACGCCACGCTTTGCCTGCCAACTAGACCGAGGAAATGAAAAAAGTCAGCTTCACGCTGTATCCCGCTCAGAGCAGGGTAGGAAATGAAAATATTTAATTTTCTCGAGTGGGAATGGAACCCACAATCTGTCGTGTTGCGTCAATGCGTGTTTGTGGTACGTTTGCGCCACTACTAGCCTCATAAATGATAAATAATATTATCCATACCTATATTATAAATTCGAAAGTAACTCTGTCTGTCTGTCTGTCTGTCTGTCTGTCTGTCTTTTCCGCAATCAGGGCCAAACCGCTAATTTAATTGTGATAAAATACTCATATANCACAGTAACCGGTGATCTGGATTTCTCACCAAATCCCCAATAGCCGAAGAAACCGACAGTCAGTACTATACTGACTACAATTGACATTCCTGAAATAAAAATTATCAAAATATTATCCACGATAAAGGTCGGTATAGTTCTTGAGAAATAAAAAACTTACAGTTACTTATTCTATTCCGCCTTATTCCGCAAAAACATCAAGTAACTTTCATGTCAGATTTGATCTTTCAACGGAAAGTGGAGAACGGAGTGCCTTTAACACTAGGTTTCCTCTGCCCACCGTGCTATTTGCGTATCCCGCAAATAGCACGGGAAGCTAAAAAAATATATAGAGATATCAATTGTATTTATAAAGACCGTTGTGGCACAGCGGCACCGCATAAGAGTAAACGCGGCGGTTGTGGATTCAATTCCACTCGGGGGAATTAATTGTATTAATTTTCTCCTTCCTCTGATAACGGGACTGAGCATTGCGTTAAGTTTCGTCACTCAACATTGAAGCAATATCTGGAAAATTATGCAGTGCATGCTTCCCTAAATCTACCCTGCTATACCCTGACATACAGCTTGAACCTAAAAAAATCTAAAAATAATATAGCTAAACTATTTTTCATTAAAAATCCTTTTCTGAACAAAAGCCGTAGTAGATGCGACTAAAACAGTTGTTTTAAACAAATAAGAACTAAGTTTGTAACTGGTACTAACTTCACTCGGTAGTGGTTGGAGCTATATTTAATGAGACAGGTGCTATACTGTCAAATGTTTACAGAGAGTTTAACGGAGTGTTTGATTCCCATATTTGAATCTCTCTGCATACCCTGCTATGTGTGGAATACGACATTAAGCTAAAAAGTTAAATTTTAGTGTTTACAGGCTTTATCCGCGACTCGACCGCGTAGTGATATTTTTTTTTTGGCTCACGCTAGTCTAATGAAATCTGAAAGCGTAGTGACACTATGACACTCTGTTCTCACAAAAGATAATTTCGTTCCGGAGATATAAAACCGGCTTTGTGAAAATTCCTACGGGAACGGGAGAAAACGAATTTTTTGACGTTTTAGAGCTATAAAATCCACGGAAACGAAGTTACGGCTGGCCATTAGTACCTTTCGAGCTTGATCCGCTGACGAGAGTAGGCGTGTTGGTAGCGGTAAAACGATCAGACAAACATAACAAAAATTAAAATTTATTGTTTTGGGTTCTATTACATTAATAAAGGCCCCCAATAACATTTTTCTTATATATCATTCCTGTATATGTTTATTATAAGCATAGATTTTACTTTCTCTGTTCAATATGCAAAATGCAAGAGATACTAAAATTATAAGTAATATTAACTTTCACTTAGTAATTAAGATCAATATTAAATTATATTTATATAAGAAACATATTAAATTAAATAATAATTAAAGCTTAAAAATACTTCTATTAGATTAAATTAAATTTATGAATAAAAAAATATTAGATAAAAAATATATAATTATTAGGTACAATTTTTTCGTTCAATAAATTCAAAGTTTTCTTTTACTCTGAAGTTCATTATAAATATTTCATTTCAACCCCCGTCAATGAACATTTTGTATTAAAAAAAATGTATTTTTAAATCTTGATTAAGTATTTTTTGAATGTGCCATTTATTTTCCGGTATAAAAAGCTTCCACAAGGAATCTGTACCCGATAAATATTCATTATTTTCATATAAGCCCGGGAAATAGGTAAATGTTCGAATTATATATAAAAAATTTTTTCTAAAAGATATAAAGAGTAGAGTGGGCAGAATATTTTTTTACATTTATCAAATAAATTTACATTTACCTTTTTTTTATATATATAATATCACTAATAGCCGCTCCCGTATTCGTTTTGGAAAATTATAAAATATAAAATTTTCAACCTAACATGCCAAAATTTTATTTTCTATGTCGTATAGTTTTAGTTGTACGTGGTCTGTCACTCACTCAGTAACTGAAAAGTTTTATTATTTCATTTTCGCTTCTCAGCTACTCCAAGTTGCGGATCCAATCCAAAGACCAATCTCCAGAATTTAGCAGAAAGTGGGCAGCGGAAAAAACAAAAAGTGCTCTAAGTAGTGAGTTGTAGATAGCTATTTCATGAATTAAAACTTTCCTAAACAACTTTATAAATTTCTCATGTCAAACTTTCATGTTGCTTGCTTGAAAAAGAGCGGGAACTACTTTTTTTATTTATTCCATCTTCAAAATGTCACATTTAATAGTATTAAATCCAGCCAGTTACATTAAATACAGCCAAAGAGGTTTTGATTATTAATAATACATTCAAAATACGAAAATACTTTTGCCCCGACCTAATAATATATTATATTTATTTATATACTAGCTGTGCCCGCGGCTTCGCTCACGCGCCAGTACGGACTAAATTGCAACGATTGATGGAGATACAACCACTTACAGTGTAGACTGCATGAAACGTCAATCGATTTAACAACAAATTTCTTTAACCAAATTATCATTTTATCTTAGTTTTGCAGTGTAGACTTTTTTCCATACACTGATATGCAGTGGTATATATAAAAAAATATATTGTATGTATTCTAAAAGTATATATATACATATATACTTTTTAGAATAATTATTAAAAATGCTTAACAATGATTTTTAGGATTCTTGTTTTTCTGCGGTGTCTCGCGGCGGCTATTACGATAGCTGGGGGGGGGAGGTAATCATGATGAAGGGATGAGCTGTATGCCCCCTGGGCCGTCAGCCAAGCCAGGTGAGACTCACGGTTACCCGTGAGAGGCCCAGCTTAGGCGACCAGCGACCGAAGGGGCAGCTTAGGAGTCGGAATTAGGTAAGCTGAGGATATCCCTTGGTAGGCGTATCCTGTCCGGTGGCCTGGTATGGTATGCCATGGCGCAATATCCTTGAGATGTGGGTGATCCGATGCATCGGCGCGGCTGTATGCGTTGCGCGCGAGCCGGCCGATGTGTATCTCCAGGCTCTCTATTCTGAGGTCGCGCTGGATGGTGGTGTTCCGGACGTAGTAGAGAGCCTGGGTGACGCGCCGGAGGGCGACGTTTTGGACCACCTGTAGGACCTTGCGCTGAGGCGTACTTGCGAGCGCGTACCAGGCCGGGGCGGCCTCACGTAAGACTTGTATAGGGCTAGTGGCTAGCGGGCGGAGGTGGAATAACGCCACTGGACATCTGCAACCTCCTGTCAATGGTTACGCCCAGGTAGGTGATCTCCTTGCTCCAGGGGACCTGCTCGCCCAGCAGGCGCAGCGGAGGGAATCTCAGGTGGCCTCCAAACAATATTGCCTAGGTTTTAGCCACGCTGAGGGCTCACCCTCTTTTGTTTGTTATTTTGTGGCTTTATTATATAGTCCCCAATTACCTCAACGGTTGGCAGTAAAATTCTAGGAAATTAGTTGTTTTTTTCATATAATAAAAATGTAACTGATCCCTGTCTAGGTATACATAGAAGATATATATAACAAAAATCGTTGTAATATATATACTTTTTTATAATATATGTATAAAAAATGCTTAACAATGATTTTTAGGATTCTTGTCTGTCTGTTTACTACCCGCAGCTGTGTACGTTCTTTTGTTTGTTATCTTGTGGTTTTATTATATAGCCCCCAATTACCTCAACGGTTGGCAGTAAAATTCTTTTTAAAAATTTTATATTTCTATATATTAATAGCGACATTTATTAATGTAATATTTCTATTATTTCTATTAGTTTTGGTTTCCCAAAACAATGATTTTTAGAATTCTTGCCTGTCAACTTAGCAGCAGTTGCGTACGTTAATTATATTGTAGCTTCATTATTTTGCCTGCAATTACCTCAATGGTCAATAGAGGAGTGCTAAAAAATTCGTTCTTTTGTAATATTGGTATTGCCTCTCATATGTAGACTGTTATTAGTTAGTGATTTTGTGTACATAAAATTCGCAGTCCCCTGAGTTATATCTATGAAATTTACACAGTACCTATTTTTTGGCTTTTTTATCTTTATGCAAGAGCTTCTCTATAAACTATATTATATGTGGAACTATCTGGAGCGTATACAAAAAGGTTTTTGGGGTTATTTACTCGCGACAGAGCTACATATAGTTGACCATGTGAAAAGCAATCAGTACTTAGATCAACCCCAGCAACGGATAATGTCTGACCCTGAGCTTTATTTATAGTCATAGCGTAGCAGAGGCTGACAGGAAATTGAACTCTTTTAAAAGAAAATGGAAAATTACTGGGAATAAGGGGAATTCTCGGTATGAAAACAATCTCACCGGCGCCGCAACCGGTTAAGATTTCGGCTTCGATGACGTTTTGTTGCAAACTACTGATTTTGAGCCGAGTGCCGTTGCAAAGTTTTGGAGGACATAAATTTCTGAGAAGAATTATAGGTACTCCGACCTTTAAAACAATTTTATGGGCTGGAAGTCCAGGTGTGTTGAGAGAATTTAAAAATTCTACGGGATAATGCGTGGCGTCGTCTTCTTCCATAACGGTATTTATGGATGTGTACTCTACACTATTTCCGGAAATATACGTTAATATTTTTAAATTAATTGCTGCCGCTTGGTCGTTACGGGGAGTCAAAATCGCACGTTGACATAGCCAAGAACCAGATTTATTTCCGATCTCTGTGAAATTTTCATAAACAGAATTAATAAGATGCTTTTGTGATGGAACAGAACTACAAAGATTTTGCATCAAAATAATTTTTCCATTTTCTTGTACGGGATATGTGCCGTCGCCTATTTTTAGGAGTAAATTCGAGAATTCTTGCGCATTTTCGCAGCCCCCTATCTGTAAACGCATATTTATACTTAGACTAGCGGACGCGCGCAGCTTCGCTTGCGTATTTGGGTGAATTCTAATAACCCATGAAACATGTGTTCAATGAAATATTTTTAAAAGTCTAAATTTAAAAATTTATAAAAATCCGTGGTGATTTAAAGATTTTTCCATACAAACTTTCAACCCCTTATCTGCACCCTTAGGGGGTGAATTCTAGAAAACCATGAAACATGTGTTCAATGAAATACTTTTAAAAATCTAAATTTCAAATTT
>JAKRZM010000296.1:79066-97722 GCA_036379175.1 Heliconius cydno galanthus
CCTCGAGTGGGAACGCTGCGACCCCCAAATTAATATTACTTTCTTATAAAGCAAAAAAACATTAATATCCCCAATAGATTTATTCTCGTTGAGTAACATTGAAATATTACATCCATAAACGCCTGTGACGAAGTTTGAGCAAAATTAATAATATGGAATTTCTAACACCGTTTTTGTTAAAGTGAAATCATTCGAAATGCTGATATTTGGCAACTGACACGTGAACTAAATGATCCTTCGAGCGATTTTCGACAATATTCTGAATTATTATTAAAAAGTAATATTTAAAACTAAAAAAAGACTTCAAATATTTGTTAAATATTTACTGTTTTAATAAAAATTAAACTATTCCCCGAGTAAAGCTTCAAGTTTCCGAGAACTATGTTGACAAACATATTATAAGCATACATTAGCTTTATGTTATATCCTGCACGCAGCAGGGTAGGCAGAGGGAGATTCCGAATTTTGGAGGCATTGGTAGTGAGTGGCGGCATTTAACGCCGCGACAAGAATACATATACTTATTAAATTTATCTTGACTTGACTCTGTCTAATTCTTCTATGCGCGAAATACCTTACCTTCTAGATGAAGCTTAAATAGAAAAAAACAATATTTCATATATTATATAGATTTCTTTTGCGTCTCACAGTAAGAAAATGCAATTTTAAGTAGCTCTAGTTCCTTTAAGCTTTTGAGCTTTCCTTTCTCAAACCAGTAAACTGTTAAGATTCAGTTGCGTCATTTCGCTTTAGAAAGCAATGGGACATAAGCATAATTACGTTGACTTCGAAAAACATGCAAAAGCTATTGTAAGAGACAAAGAAAAAACGAATTAATAATTTATAAATAGTAAGTAAAGTTTTATATGCAACTTACTAAATTATTTTTAATGGATTATTATAATTAAGCTTCTTTTATTATTATTATTTTCTTAGCTTCAGGCAGAGGGAACCTAGTTTTAAGAGTGACAACTCTACACTTTTCACTCTCTCGTGCCAAATTGTGGCAAAATGAAAATATTGAATATTTAATTTCCTCGGATGACAATCGAACCCATGACCTGTCATCTTTACAGTCAGATGCATATGGCACTACGATACGACTGGTCTCGCTACTACTTTTTAAAAAGTATTCTTCTTTGTGATTTAATTTGCCTCTCCTGTTATGAAGAACATAGCGTGATTAAAATATATATTCATAAATATATTTAGACCAACGCATACAAGTAGCACATACTTCAATTTGCATTGTAAAATCTAAAAATAAAGCTTACATTCATATAAGTAAACCTAAAATATCTTTAACAAAGGCTTTCTCTTTACAGATGTATTTTTGGAAATATTTTCAGAATTTTTAGTTTGTTAGACCAAAACACGTGGAGTGGCAACTGTGGCTAATGAATTTGTAGGGTGCCCGGCAGAGAGAATAAAGGGAAACTTTTTTAGAAATTCCTTTTCACAAAGAACTTTTATATGACTTTTAATGACCGTCGACTCTAAAGCTTTGTAACCAGAATTCATTATGGAATATTATTAATTTTATATTTAGATAGTTTAAAGTTTTTAATGTTTTCGTGGACTTCAAGATGTAAAATGGGAAATCTCGTTTTCCCTTGGGCATTTCGTGAAATCCTCTCGTAGTGCTCTGTTTCTACTTCCTATATGCCAAATTTATACTTTCTAGGTCCAATAGTTTCATGTGTTTCATACAAACGGAACAGTTTTATATCCCATTAAAAACATACACGTGAAATGAGAGCCAAGTCAAAAGTTAAGTAATGGATCATTCTCGATTGCACCGATATAGACTGGGAGATCTATACAGGTACCGAGTAGTACATTTATTTGGGATTAAATTCGAGCTAAATGTAATATATATATTTTTTTACGTACAGGCTTTATTACATTTGCAAGTAAGAGTATTTCCAACTTGTACTGGACTATGAGTTGATATTTAATTTGGTGCCTGGTAGTAAAAAATAGCCAAATACAATTTAGACCTCAAATTTAATCCCTAGTGAAGGATGCAAAAAAAACTAAATTATTAGTTATCTATCTAGTATTTTAGCAGTGAGATTGGTGTAATATTTTCTTTGTAGGTAGTCTATAGAAAGTTTGTTTTTAGTATCATTTTATGTATTTTATAATATTGATTTATTGTACTCTTAAAAATTACATAAATATAAAGCTATTTTTATCGTTACGTATCCGACCTTTGTGCGGGAAGCGGACAAGTGATAAGATTGCTGTATAATAAACATTGTAAGTAGAACATAATAAACATATTCTCCTATTTTTTTACTTTATCTCTTCTTTTACCACACTCCTTCGTGTTCTCTCCGTACAACGTGATCTTGGCGATTGAAATTATTATTATGATTTACGTGAAATCTCGCACATAGGTAAAGCAAGGTAGACTGACCGATAGAACCTAACGTTAAGATACTCCGTTCCCCAATTTTCGCCAAATTTTCAATATATAGTGGATTGAGTGCAGACCTCAACATCCCGCTTTTTTTCTCATCAGAATTAGAAAATAAAAAAAATTGTCCTCAAGTGGAAATTGAACCTACAACCGACTGAAATCCCCAGAGTAAATAATTTTTCGATTAACATTTGAACTCATAGCCATTAACTCCATTTAGACACTATAACGTAAAATTGCTTTTACAAATTTATTTTAAACAATGAAAGTTTCAAAAGCACTTTATATAATAAGTTTTAACCAAATTCATAATAAAAGTGAAATGTTTGGTGATTCACAAAATGGCGATACAAATGACTCTCGCAACAATCTACGTGATAGATCGAGGCTCATCTGGCGTAACGACGTTACTTAGTTACAATGAAAGGGTTACCTATTTAGATTATGACAATAAATTTATTTATAGAATATTTTGAAATAATTTAAATATTTTTTTATGAAATGATGAAAAGATGAGTTCAGGTTCATTTTCTGTATGTTTACTATATCATTGAAAATGAGCAAAAAGAACGACTCCACTGGCTAGTGACAGTTTTTTTTTGAGATATTATTTAAAAACATATTATTTAAATTTAAAATATTGTTACTCAGAAGAGAAGCCAGAACTATTTTTTCTGTCATTGATGAAAATACAGAATTTATACTCTTGATCACGCATATATAGCAGGTAGGCAGACGAATCCTGGTGTTAAACACTCTTCACTTTTGGCTAAATTTTAGATAATTTGCATGTTGAGTTGCAGAAATTAACGCCGTGCTTTATCTTCTTACCAGGGCAAATTAATAAAAATAATTGATACCCGAGTGGAAATCGAACCCACTATCATCACGTTAACAATCATATCAACAGTATCAATACAACTAAATAAAATAAACCAAGAATACATAAAAAATATTGAAACATCAAAAGTCAGGAAGAATAGCGAGTATAAAATATAGGAATATTAGTAAATGTCCATTTAATAAAGCACCAGCAATTTGTGACAGCCTCAATATTACATAGTATTACAATAATGGGCGTCCATATATCTATATATATATTATAGATGTTCCCGAGTACCTGTGGCTGTTTTAATCTGGTCCGTAATATCAATCTTTCCACCCATTAGATGTCACATAAACCTTGTGAACACTTTAACAAGCGCTAGTTTTATCGCTTTCACTTTATATATCTTTGTAGTCTCACGCTGTATCCCGCATATAGCAGGGTAGTAGGGGAATCCGGGAGTTCCGTTCCCCAATTTCTGCCGAATTCTGAAGGTGCTGCGTGTTGAACTCAACGCCTTGCTTTGCCTCGTTACTTTTGCTATTATTTTTTCACAAGTATGTGACTGTAAACATGACTGATTGAGGATTCGCTATGTAGAGGATACAGCGTATAGCTAAAAAAAAATAAGTGACGAAACAAAATGAAAACAATATCAATAAGAAATTTAAAGTTATCATACAAAAATTACAATAACAATTACAAGAAATGAAATAATTATAGAAATAATAGCAAATATTACGTTCGTATTCTGTGAAATGATGCCGAGATCCTATATCGAGATCAACCCGGCTTAGGCGTCTTGTCTAATCCGACTTAACGTTTCATTGACGGCGGACTAGGAATTGTGGAATGAATGATGTGGTGGTACAGGCTTTCAGTTATAAAATGAAATTAATTGAAATAGAAAAAATGAAATGGGATATTTTGTTCAAATGATAGTATGTATTTCTTTATTTTAATAACTTTTAAAGTGTTACCGAATATTAAAATATTTTTTAAAATGTATAAAACTTTAATGTAACGGGATTTGAACTCGCTTCTCCTAAAAACTGTCTCCAAACAATAACTACTTTTTGTTCGAGTTACATCGCAAGTTTTCACGCACGCGTTTTCGCACACGACGGATATATTTGTTATAATTTATGTACGTGTATTTGCCGTAACATGGGGTAGAGATTCTTATGTTAAGAAAAATATTTTTTTTCTTATTTATTTATTATTTTAGCTTCTCTTAAATAGCAAGGTAGGCAGAAAGAACCTAGTGTTAGACACTCCGTTCTCATTAGCCACTTTTCGTTGAATCCTGGAGGCATTGTCTGTTTAGTGGCGAAAATCAACGTCGCGTTTTGCTTTGTTACCAGAGCGAGCAAATGTAAATATTAAATATTTCATTTCCTCGAGTGTTTGTGATCTTGCGGCAAGACGGCCTCACTACCAGCGTATTTACTTATATGGTGTAAAATATAAATAGAGAAAACGCAATGCAAATCGGTACAGTGAGTTCTAGTAAAAAAACAATAAAAATCAAAAAGTTAAACATAAATAATTGAAAAAAAGTGTATGAGCCTATGTTATTTAATTAAAGAAATAAAATTAACCCTTCCACAAATAAATATTAAAATTTAATTTGTTATACGGCGAAATAAAATTAATAAAATATAGAATGCAAGCGTAATAGCATCAACTTCACACACTGGCTGTTCTGAATTATTTATACTCTTAGGACGAAGTCCAGTATCTCTTGTCTTGTCACATCTAAACACCTTTAAAACCATAAACTTAAAGTCTAAAATTGCGTAAAATATATGTTAATTATAATTTTGCATATATTTTCATGGCCGAAAATATTTTCATTTAAATTGAACTCCATTTCCTAAGCCATACAGTTTCAAATTGAATGTTTTTAACGAGACCTTGGCCAAGCAGCCCACTGAAAGTACCAGGAGTAATGCTCTTTTTGAATATTTAAAAGGACTGTAAAGCTTATTTCCTGTAATAAGGTGTTAGGTGGTTAGTTGATCCTGTGGCTCAACAGGCCATGAGACTTGGTAACGTAATTACTTAATTAATATTGCACATTGTGTTAATTATCCTTTGTGAAGGAAGGTCAAGATTCGATTCTTAGCTTAGATAAATATTTTTAGATAGTAATGTTTTTTTTTATTTGAGTATTGAATCTTTATTTAATTGTCTATTGACAGATATCTCGTTGTTGAAAATATTTAGGGAACATTAAAATATTATCGTAGTGGGATTCGAATCTTGGCCTTGCTACAACTTATTTTTGCTTTTAGTATGTTTGTAGTGATTTTTATACAATTTGGATATTGGTACCCTTAAAGTGTTTCATTTCCCATTTTGTTATTGTTAAGATTAACATAAAAAATAATATAATTATATTATTATTAACATTCTCTCAATATGTATAAACAAGACGTGTTGAGTATCGGAATTTAACGCCGCACGGTGTCGAGAAAATACGGGAAATTAAAGTATTAAATATTTCATTCCCCAAATAGGAATAGAGACCCTGCGCTACTACGGCCCCCTAAATACTTTATAACTAAACAATAGAATTACCAAAATAATACAAAGTAGCGAAAAACAAGTTTCTCACTTATTTTAGCGTTAACAAAGTTAACGGAGGAAGTTAAGTCTAACTTACTTAGTAAAAGAGTTTCGCGTTCGCCTCATTTCGCTCTTTGTGAATCCGACACATGCTCAATAATAATGCGGCTGATGACTATTCAGATTTGTTCGAGCATTCCTTCGCACAGGGAAACTGAAATTATGAAGCGAATTAATTTCAATGTTAAATATGTACTTACATTGTAGGTTTTTTTTCAGTTTCACGCGGTAACCCGCGTATAGTAGGTTAGGTAGATTAGTGTGTGTTAAAACATTTCGTTATCCATTTTTCGTCGAATTTTCGAAGCATTGCGTGTTGTTTGGCGGAATTCAAGTCGGTTAACACTCGTGGCGTTTACAGTGTGACGCTTTGCCGCTGAGCCACGACGTCCTAGGTTATAATAGGCTTAAAATAGGTATGTTTTGAATTTTTCACAATTAAAAATTTATTTAAAAGTTGCAAATCCTTCTCTAATAATATTATTCATGTTTCAATAGAAAATTTTGATAGATAAAAAAGGAAATTAAAAAACAAAATCGATTGAAAAAAAAAAATATATATAACGTATTAATGATGAATATATAATGCATTAATATTTAAGTTTAAGCTTTTTTAAGCAGTTCTCAGCGGAGGTGCAGGTTCTCTTCAGTCTTAACTTACCACCAATACGCTCATAGTCTTAGTAGTTCCTCGAGCGTTTAGCTAAGCTTACGATAAGCCGGTTACATCACGGTCTTTGTCTCTCCTATACACAGCTTGTCAGATTAAACATTGAAATTCAAATTCAAAATATTTTTTATTTAAATTGATTAGTATAAGCACTTTTGAATCGTCGAAAGAACATATAAAAAAAGCTATCACCGGTTCGGAAGACAGTTCTGTTGAGAAGAGCCCGCAAGAAACTCAACAGTTGCTCTTTTCATTTTAAATTAACAATAAACTTCGTGTTTCTAAACAAAATAATTCTCCATTTTTCGGGAATTGAAATATTAAATATTTCATTCCCTCGAGTAGGAATCGATCTCACAACTTGTCGCGTTTACAGTCGCACTTTGTGCCCCTGCGCCACGACTGGCCTCAAATTATTTATCTAATTTATTTATTCTTATTTATTAATCCTTCTTGTACATTTATTTATTTATCATCGTTATCCACGTCTAAAATCTAAAGCTCACCCCTACGTACAAGACGTTGTACCGTCTATTCCTTCATTGTGAGATTTTGTACCGCAAGCTGTCGCCTGTCACACTAACATCCTACGACACTTAAGAGCACTTGGATTTCGAAAGCGACTCGGGAAAATTCCATGCAGCCAAACAAAAATGTCAAGGATTTCTTTTTTTTCTGCGAGGGAGATTTTTAAATGGTTTAAAAGCTTTTTATTTTGGAACTTCGTTAGTTTTGTTTTTTTTTTTCAGTTTCACGCTGTATCCCGCATATAACAGGTAGAGGGAACCTGCGAAATGATTTTTTGTTACCTTGAGTTGTAATTGCTCAGTTCATTTTATGTGTGCATTTTCGTGATTCTTATTTTGTATGGTAACATAATGTTTTTTATTTTATTTATTTACTTCGCAAATCTTTAGTTTAAATTACAAATGCATGAATATATTCTGGTTCGAACATTCTATTAAAATTATATATATATATATATTGTTTTAATAGAATGTTCGAACCAGAATATATTCATATATATATTAGGTTTCTGGTAGACGTTACACACATTAAACAATATACTTTAAGTACTGACGGCAATGTGTTCATGAGTTCTTTGCTATAGAAATTACAACAGGCGTAGATGGCATTTAAAAATGTAAATATTAGTAATTTCACTTCAAAATTATAAAATCTTTGTAAAATTATTTTTAATTTTTAATTCGTTGTTAGAAGTCAGTTTTTCTTTAAGTTAAAAATTAATTTATATTTTCTTAACACTCAAAGTCTCTCAGTATCTTAATTCTAGGATTCCTCTTCCTACCTGCAGTCAGTGTAGGTAATGTATGCGGGAGACAGCGTGAAAAAAAAACACACATAAAAACTCTTCGTCTCAACTTTTAATAATTTCGGAAAAATCGCATTTCCTTTAAAAATTTCGTCAGGTTTTCCACACCTAATTGCGACGTTTTTCGGCAAAGTAAGTCCTACGTGCACGTAGCACTCGTCTACACTCAAGTTGACATTGCTGAAGTACTTGGGGAAATGTACAAAAGAGATTTTGTTTTAGCATATTTTGTTTCGCTTATGTTGGTTATTACGTTTATATTCGCCCGCGTGGCTTCGCCCGCTTCTTTTTTATTTTATATAATTTAATTGTATTTAGGTTGTGGCGCAGGGGCACAGAGTGTGACTGTAAAAACCGACTAGTTGTGGGTTCAATACCCACTCATGTAGATGAAATATTTATTTAAATGTATATTTCCATTTCTTCGCTCTGGTGTCTCGAGTGCGTTGAGTTCTGCCACTCAACTCTGCTAACTCCAGAGTGCTGACTCTGCTGACTTTAGTGTGAAGAAATAAAGTAACTGAATATAAATCAGTTGTAATGATTGAATATACTGGTGAATATACGCAGCTTCGGTGACAATACAATAATACGGTATTATCGAGCTGTTCTGATATGAAAGCATGACCTGAATGATGGAACTCTTCAAAAGTTTGGAACTAAGGCACTCGAGATTAGTCTCATATGATTTGTAATTTGGGCACAAATTCACAATTCGGAACAGAGTGCCTTAACACTGGGTGCCCGTTGCCTTCACTGCAATATGCGGAATACAGCGTGAGTTGAAAAAAAAAATTAAAAAAAAAATTGTTACGTGCAGTTGTTCTAAAGAAGTAAAATAAATTTGGCTTTGCAAGTCACATTCGCGCTCACGAACGTCGAAATATAAATTAGTCGAAATATAACAGTGTGTCGCCGTCGACGGATACGTCTGGGAGGACATCATCATCATCATCTAAAGAAGTATTAAGAATTAAAGACCTTTGACCATTTAATGCTTGCAACATAGAAGTTTAGACCACTAAATGGTTGCGGACTACTTTGTAAAGCGCTATTTAATTACTTTAGGTTACCAGTTTAGAAAGTATTAGTTTACTAAAAGATCTCGACCTGTCTAGAATTATCATCAATTACTTCTAGAACGTCGTTCGAATGTTCCTCTTGTAGAATGATTTCGAATTTGGTTAGATAAAGACAAGAGCTCGATAAGAATTGCACGACAATTTTTTTTTAAATATTTTTTTCAATAAGTTAATTAGCAATAATGTCAAGAAACTCCGTTATTCATATACTAGCCAATTCTTGAGACATTTCTACAATGATAATAATTTTAATGATTTCTACGACTTGTACTCTGTAGTACAAGTCTGTTTGCTAGAGTTTTTAAATGACTGTTCATTTTAATGATAGTATATAATTTATATACGATACTATAACTGTAATGTAAAAAAATGTTTTACGCTTCTTTCCACATAGCAAAGAAGCAGAAGGAACTTAGTATTCGTTAGTGTTTCTAGTGAACAGCTTCCACCCGCAATCGAGACAGAGTGTTGAGTGGAATTCAACGCTGCCCTATATCTTGCAAGAGCTCCACTTTTGCTAGATACACTAAATGAAAATAATTTAAATATAGATAATAATTACCATGAGCAGGAGTGGAACCCACAACCAAAGCGTCGACAGTAATATAAGGGCGCTGGCTTACGACGGCCTGAAGAAAATTTTAAACACTGTAGCAATTATTCTTCAACTCTAACTTCAATTAGTATTTTAATTACAGATGGCTGCTACGGTGACGGCAAATTACTAACTATTCGAGCAATTGAAAAGGTAAGAATTGTGAAACTGAACTAAATGCTAAGTTAGGATAATTCCTTTTCTCATGACTCTAGACTTTTTTTATTTTATAACTCGGTTTATGGTTTGGTTCCTCAAAAGAAGAAACTGGTCGAATGTGAGTCAGACTTGCCCACTGAGGGCTGTATAGCAACTCCTTGATTGTTCGTCAACAGGAAGTACAACTTATGAAACTTGACAAACTTAAGCTTGCGGGCCCATGCGCTAATTTTATATGAAATGAATTACAAATATAAATTTGTAATGACTTTTTCTGTATAAAAGTTACAAATATAAATTTGTAATAATTGTTGAAAAGTACAAATATAGATATGTAATAATATAATACATATTTCAATTACAAAGAAAATATATTTATTCTCTTTATAGAGAATAAATATATTCACGCTTTATCCCGCAGATCCCGCAGGTTCAGCAGAGACAATGTTAAGACAATCTGTTCCACCAGAGCGATGATAACACGGTTATTGTAAGTTTTTAAATTTTTTTCAATGTAATACAATTATGTCATTATTTAAAAGGTTACTTTAAACATTGTAATATGTAGATTGGTTATTTCATTTGTCAATAAAGTTAATTAAAAACTCCCAAAGGTGTCCAATTTTAAAAGGAAAGAGTAATCAGAAAACATTAACAGGGTTTTTCATTGTGCTTAATTATTCAAATTATATCTTTACAAAAAATATATTGGGAGAAATGTAATTTCTGTAAAAAAAACGACTTCTCGCTGTATCCCGCGCACAGCAGGGTAGGTAGGGTAAGCAGAGGGAACCTATTGTTAAGACTCTCCGTTCCCCATTCTCCACCGAATACTGGAGGCATTGCGTGCACTTTGCTCTTTTTACCCCGACATCAGAGCGAAGAAATGAAAATATACATTTAAATAAATATTTCATTTCCTCGAGTGGGGATTGAACTCACAACCATTCGCGCTTACAGTTACACCCTGTGCCCCGACTGGTCTCAAATTAATTTCTATAATTATTTACAATTTGTATTTGTGATATTTACCTGAAACTAGGGAAACCCTCAAAAAAAAAAAATACGTCGTTGCTACGCTTTCGTTTTACACAGAACGCAGGCACTGAAGTCATAGGCAACTAACGACAGCAATGAAACCCCGTATACATGTAACCGAGTTAGCACCTTATGTAGGAATGTAGACCTAGTGATAAACTAATATGGTTATGTCAAAACAAAGTTTAAACCTCGATATTAATTTGCTTCCACCTTAAGCTCCTTAGGTTACCTTCTTGGTAAGTTTCACATAGTTTTACTGTACCATATTGTATAGTGTACATGTATGTATGTATGTATGGTCTTTCGCTATTTTGACTCAGTGGAATAGCGTGTAAACACGGGAATAGTTAGTAAGTTTCTACTCGGAATGAATATAAATATCAAATTAAATATTTATCAGCTTCACGCTATATTCCACACTCAGGAGGATAGGCAGAGGGAACCTAATGTTAGGACACTCCGTTCCTCACTCTCTTCTAGTGGGGATCGAACCCACAACCAGTCGGTTTTACAGTCGGTTTTACACTTTGTGCCTCGGCCTCGGCCTCCTTCTGTCCAAACATAAAAAAATAATAAATTTGTATTAATTATTCTGCTAATAATAATAAGTCTCTAAGTATTATTGTTAACAGAATTATTCATTAACTTATTAATACATTATTTTTAAATTTAATATTAAACTTTTCATTAAAGTTGCCGTGAAAATTTAAATAATGAAAGGGCCCGTTGCTATATTTCTAGTTTCTGACTTGAAACTATGATAAAAGTTAAAATAAGCTAAGAAAGCTGACGGCGATTAGTGCGGCACCTCGTTAAAGAAAATGATTTAGTTAACGACGCGACGTACTTTTTCACTTACAATGTTAATTTTCAGAGGTTTTTGCTAGACTTTTTAAATAAGTTTTATTTTAATTTTACAGTAAAATTATATTTTAGAATTTATAAGAGAAAATGAATTATGTTTAGTTATTTCTTTGACAATATCTATTTTTAATTTAGTATGTTTTTATTATATTATTTAGGTAATTTGTTATTAGGGTTGTAGAGGCATATCGTGGTTTCGATTTGGATTTCTTTTCTTCTTGTTCTACACACACACACATATTCCGAAGTGAGTTTTTGACTTTCTCTTCTATAACAAACATTTTGATAATCATTTTCACGACTCGATAAACACAGGATTATATCATAACATAATACATTTTTATGAGGAGATCGGAATGTCTTAACACGACGTTCTCTCTGCCTACCGTGCGCATATAGCTTAGGCTATTCCCACCTGCGTTGCCTTTAATTTAATTAATAAAGGTTTTTTTAAGTAATCTATGTTCTAAATGTCTTAACACTAGGTTCCCTTCCAATCCTGCTGCATGCGGGATACAGCGGGAAGCTGTTGTTCTAAATCATTCCATGGCTATTAAAACAATACAGTAATTATAGTATCTTCACACGATCAGCTGAGAAAGCAATTTGGCTCGGTTATGGCGTGTAATGGGGAATTAAACATGGGGTTGAATGGGGCTAACGATCGTTAAAGTGTCGTAAGAGCTTGTTACGTTGTATATATTTTACATAAACGAAATCCTCTATTTAGAATAACTCCTTAAAGGCCAGGCTACGCCAGGCCATTTGTAGGGGAGATAAAAGCGAAGGCTTCCGGAAACTTATTGGTATATTGATATGTTAGTGTAATTCTACAATATTCTAATTTCATACAGGTGGTGTCGGTTTGATTCCTACTTGAGGGATTCATTATTATATAAGCTTCATGCTGTAATGCTGCCTCCTGTATATATAGTAGGGTAGTTAGAGGGAACTTAATGTTCAGACAGTCTATTCCCTACACATCGCCTAATTTTCGAGACATTCAGTGGGAGAACACAAAGCCGCGTCTCGCTATAAGAGATGGAAAAATATAAAATAATTTATTTCTCGAGTGGGCATCGAACCCACATTCGTCGCGTTACAGTCAGGCGCTGAGGCTTAAGTGTCGGTAACATTCGTTAAAATTGCTTTGTTTACTTGTTTGTTTTTATATTTTATATTTTTATATTATTATTGAATATCATACTCGCGGTCCTTGTTGATATTTGTTTTTAATACAACAAATATAAAAAACGAATAAACAAAAAATATATGACGAGAGATATTGAACGGCCAATCACATATAGTAGTAGTACTACAATTAGGGTCTATATATGTTTCTAACTATTGAAATTTTTTATTGAATTAAGAAAGAATGTTATTTATTAAATTATAAGAAGAAATGTTATTTATTAAATTTTATCGCCCTACCTGTTCATCGCAGGGGGGGTGAAGCGGGGACTTCGGGATTTGCTAAAGCGTGGCAGATTAATATATCAGGGGATTCCTTATACTCAGTTAAGTTCTTCCACGAAATATGAGCTCCATATATGCATATGGCGAATAGGTCTCTATGACACCCGAGGAAATCCCGAGTTAGCATCGTCGGCCCCCCATCTATCAGGGGGTTTTATTGCACGCGTTTGTAGGCAGTTCAAACTTCACTTGGCACAGCGTTCTGGTTTCTTTCCTTTCATGATCTATCCTGATAGTAGGGTAGGCAAAGATAATTTAGTATCAAGATATTACATTACTGAGAGAACAAGCGTGCGACTGTAAACGCGACCGTTGTAGGTTCGATTCCCACTTTGTCTGGTGCAGACACTGTTCAACTGAGCAATGTTATCGTCGTGAAAATATTTATCTAAATATTTTTTGTAACTTTTTGACTTGTACTACGAAATGTTTATATAGTAGAATACAATAAACATGTATGGAATTAATGTCTATTGAATGTAATGCAGGATAGCTGCCAACTAATGTAATAGATTGTACCATTGATTTTGAAAAGAGCAACTGTTGAGTTTCTTGCCGGCTCTTCTCAGCAGAACTGCCTTCCGAACCGGTGGTAGCTTTTTGTTTATATGTTCATTCGACGATTCAAAAGTGCTTTTATAGTTTATTTGAATAAAGAATATTTTGAATTTGAATTTTGAATTTGAACAATTGCCTATTCATTCACTAGTTGGAAAATAATTTTAATACGAAAAATATTTATATATGGGTTTTTTTATGAAAATTAATACAAATAATATTCTACTCATCTCTTTTAACTGTATAAAAGTAAAAATAGTTAACACAGTAAAGAGTTCCCAACTTCTGTAGTCAGTTTCATTGTAGATTCCTTTATCGTTTAATAAGTAGCAACTTCCAAAGTGTACGAACGAAATTTTATAATTAAATTAAAAGTTTGACAATGAAATTGATTGTAAATGGAGTAGTTTTTTGTTTTATATTAATTAATTATAATTTATACTTATAATAAAATCGTAACGGACCGGTGTCTGTATATGGAAATATATCGCGAAAAATATTATTGAAGTCCTTTATTAACATTGTAGAACCTAAAACAAGGATTTTTATTTTTTTTGTCTGTTTGTTCCCGCTAATGTTAGAGACGGCTTAATCAATTAAAATGTAATTTTCACTAGTATATTTTGGCAAATTTCCAGTATTTTATTTACTTCATTTAAATTGGTTTACAAATAAAAAAGTGAAGATAAAAAAAATATATGTGACAATATTGCTAGTAAATAAATGTTTTATTGAATTAGCTGAAACTTCAGCTATCAATATATCGTCTTTAAAATAATATTCATCTAATAAAGAATATGAAAGTAATTCAGATGAGAAATAACATAAATAATTATGTAATACTAGCGCCACTAGTTAAATTATAAAACTTACGTATTTTTTTCTTTTTTTTTACTTCTTTAAAATTTAAATAATCAAAAAGCTTTACGCTGTATCCCGCACACAGTAGAGTAGGCAAAGGGAACCTAGTGTTAAGACACTCTCTTCTTATGAAGATACTTCCGTTCCCTACTTTCCGCCGAATCTAGAGCCATGGCGTGTTGAGTGGCGGAAGTTAACGCCGTGCTTTGCCAAGAGATATGAAAATAACTATTTGTGTCTTGGAAACAACCATTTTTTTAGAACACGAATGTAATTCAGATTAATATTTTATTTTTAGAGGCCGCTAGTTAATTATAAAAATGAAATTTGTCTTAGAAATGTAAAAATACTACCCAAGTTTCAGCTGGTGTAATTTAATTTAATTCTCCAGGGTACCTTCACACCGTCCTCTTCCTCAGGGCTTCGGGGAGTTTACACTAGCCATATTAATTCGAATCGTTTCTTAATTGAATTAACCAATTTTACTTTATATGAGTGAAAATTGTTCACTTATGTGGAAATGTATATCTAAAACAAAGTAAATTTGACAGTCGTGGGTTCGATCTCCACTCGGGGAAATAAATTATAATTTATTGATATTTTCATTTCTTCGCTTTAGTTACAAGGCAAAGCGTTAGCGCGAAGAGGAAGGGAAAGGAGGATTGGTGGGATTTAAACCCACACTCGTTGCATTTACAGTTGATGTTTGTGGGCACCACGACGGCTTCTTAAAAAATATATAATACTAGAGGACGCGCGCAGCTTCGCTTGCGTATTTAAAGGTGAATTCCAAAAAAGCACGAAACATGTGTTCAATGAAATATTTTTAAGAGTCTAAATTTCAAATTTTATAAAAATCGGTAGCGATTTAATTATTTTTCCATACAAACTTTCAACCCCTTATTTGTACCCTTAGGGGGAGAATTCTAGAAAACGATGAAACACGTGTTCAATTAAATACTTTTAAAAATCTAAATTTCAAAGTTTATAAAAATCGGTGCCTATTTAAATTTTTTTCCACACAAACTTTCAACCCCTATTTCGCCCATTTAGGGTTAAAATATTTCAAAATCCCTTCTTAGTGGATGTCCAGATTACGAAAGTAAACATCTGCCCAAATTCTACATTTCTACCATCAGCGGTTACGGCTGTGCGTGCGTCTTACCTCAGTCAGTGAGGATAAGTCCTTTTATATATATAGATTACAACAATACACCAGAATAGATGTTTTTTTTACAAAAATCTAAATCTAAATCGGCTAATATAATAAATCCTTATGTACACACATGTTAGATCAAAAATATATTCATTAAAAGTAGGAGGGTGTCTCCAGGCCTTCAGTGATTAACCCCCAGTACATTTATCTCTGTCAAAACTGTCAGTTCACAGATAACAAAATTTTCATAAATAATAATTGAGTTAAGATAGCTGTGATGCCATTTTGATTGCTTCCTTTTGACTTTTTTGCGTAAATGGATTAAAATTCTAGTTCAGCTAAACATCATAATTATATATCTTGAATGAAAATTCTAAGCTTATTTTAGTTTCAATTTGCTTAAGAAAACATGTTAAAATAACAAATCGTTTACTTCTTCTTAAGGAGAAGCCGACACTGCCTAATTAAAGCCGGTCACTCAGTACACTCACTACTATGTACGAAAAAAAACAGCTTCTCGCTGTTTCCCGCACACAGCAGGATAGGCAGGTGGAACGTAGTGTTTACACACTTACTACCTAATTCTGGAGGCATTGAGTGTTGAGTGGCAGAACTAAACGCCGCCCTTTGACTCGAAGAGCGAAGAAATGGAAATATAAACGTACGTAAATATTTAACTTCCTCGAGTGGGGATCGAACCCAGAACCGTCGCGTTACAGTCACACCCTTGTGCTGCTGCGCCACGACGGTCTCAACGTATCAACGTATATAGATAAAACATAGATAAAACAACTTCTTTTCATTGCAGCCCAAAAAATCATTCAATTGTAACAAACTTTCTATACATTCCGTCTGTTGTTTCAAGATTTCTATAGAAATTTTGTAACAGGCACAATATTTTTTTTTTCGATTTCAACTTACAATGTTATAGCTGGCTGGAATATGCAACGGAATTTATTGAGGCGATACGCCACGAGTATATACGCCTAAGATTTTTTGGCCGAGCGGACGTTTAATAAATAGGCTTTTGTGATATATTCGTACACTGGCTATGTAGCTGTAGCCAGCAAAACCTATTTATTTCTATAGAAGCGTGACGAGTTTTTGCTTTGAAATTTACAAGAGTATTACAAAAACAATCGTATAAATAACGTAGGTACTCGTAAAGGTTTCGAGTTTTATTTAAAAAAAGGAAAATATTCGATTTTACATTGTAAATGTGAAAAGTGAAAAAATAAAATGGTTTACTAAATAATAAGCTTTACTTTTTAAAAAACCAATGCCAATTTCAATGGAATATAAAAGATCTATATTTTCTTATATCTACTACTTACATAGATTATAGATATCGATCGATGACTTACATTAAGAAAATGAAAATTTATATTTACTGTTTATTAAGATGACAGACGAACCTATAACTAGTGATACTGCAACCATGAAACTTCAGCAGTAATCAGTTTTATGTGATAGTAAATGTACATTGATAATAAGTGAGTTTATATATACCCTTACTTTCATTTGGCCAAGTTGAATGTCCTAAATATGGCATTTACCTACATTAAATAAGGCTTGTATGGAAACCCAATCTATAACCTCCTCGGTAGTTATATACACTAACTACTCTCCCACCGCCATAGTCCTGTATTATATTTTAAAACTCTTTTCACCGCACTGGATACAAGTCCACGTACAATAATCCTTTACAACGTCGACGGGACTCAAAGGCAAAATGTTGCTGACAAATTAATCTTTGTGATTTTTCTTGAACTAAAGTATAAAATATTTTTAACACATTTTTGTTTTTTTCAACCTAACCATCGTGGTACAGTGGAATAGGGTCTTACTGTAAACGGAACGTTGCGGGTTCTACTCCCACTTGGTGGAAATAATAATTATTATTTCCTGATTCGGAACTGGTATTCGGATTCCTGGGTAACGGAAACTCAATTCCGCTACCCAATTTGAATATGAGTGGAAGGTAAAGAACAGAGTGGTGTAACACTAACTTTTCTCGCTTTAAACGTTTAAACGTGAGATAAAGTGTGTTGCTGAAAGACACAATTAAAGAAACATTTTTATTAGAAAGGATACAAGGGATTTGATCCTATGACAGTAGAAATTGTATATTTTATCATACCCCACAATAATATACAACATAATTCTTTTTATTAAGATTTTCAGAGAAATATTTTGCAAAGAAAGTTTTAATTAAATCAGTGTACAATGCGCCCTGATGCCAGAGCTCTGGAATAGGCTCCAACTAAGCCAGGGCTTTCGAGATCACGTTCCGTGTAGTACAAGACCCGTTGACAATCTAAATTCTAGCTTATAATTTTTAGTTCCTCATTTCTCATAGCTTGCCTTGAAATTAAGTGAGCGTTTCAATTTATGCGGCAAAATATAGTACTTATTCTGAATAGACTATATCGAAAAGTGAAGTAAGTACAGTTCGCGAGGCTCAAACCGAGCTTTACGTTTGTGTGAGTTGTTATAAAAGTATAGCAAATTCTTTTTTTTTATTTTGTTTATTATTAGTAATGAACAAAAAGATCCAACAAAAAAAAACATTTATTCTACGCCGGGTATTGCATCCTCATAATTTTTACTCTCGTCTAATTGTTTGAGTTAATACTGAAACTTTATTTTATATCATCAAGAACAGCTTTGTGACCACGAGTGTTCTTCTTGTTTATTGACTGCAAGGTCACATATACTTTTTATTTTTTTACAGTGATAGTGATGTATCATTATATTTTATCTTACACTTTTAATAAATCTAAAACGAAAATAAAATATTAAGAATATTATATATATTATATATTATACAGGGTGTCCCAGGAGTCAACGATAAAGCGAAACCAGGTGATAGACCAAGTCATGACAGTTATGAGAAAAATATAAAAAAAAATCTTTGTCATGTATTTTTCATATTATATTGATTTTAAAAAATATCGGAAAAACCGACACCCTGTGATG
>JAKRZM010000296.1:99091-113124 GCA_036379175.1 Heliconius cydno galanthus
AATGCAGTTGTTACACAATTAGAAATCTTTTCTATATAACAAAAACATTTTGTTTTTATTCATTTATTGATATATATTGTATTTATTATACAAAGAGAACCATTGTCTTAATTCAATTTAAAGCATGAATAGATAAATATAACAAATATAACCCCTTGATACGTTCATAATGCAGGAACTAAATAATACAGCATAAGCACCAATTAATGATTGATTATTTGAGTTGATTAGTAGTGATTATTATATTATGAGATTATCATTGCGCAGGTGCACCAGCGCGCAACTGTAAATGCCACGGTGTTGAGTTTGATTTCCATTCGGGGGGAAATGCCTCGGGAATTAAGCGGAAAGTGGAAAAAGGAAGTATCCTTACAGCGGGCGAGACGAAACGTAGTTAATAATAGAGTGTAGTTTAATAATAATATGTTGCCCAAAAATATCAAAAATAATTGCATTAGGTACTTACTATAAGGTAAATGGAGAAAATAATTGGTTTAAAAAAAAATACGAGGTACACTGTCAAAAAAACGTAGAACTAGTTAAAAAATACACAGATAAAAAAAGTTGGCTACGAAAAAACTAGGGAACTCTAACCACCTTTTTACACATTAAATGGTCTCAAGCACTATATTGATATCGTACTTAGTGAAGTGAGTGAGTGAGTGAACGGTAGAAAAATTATTTCCACTGAATAGTTTTCAAAGGGGAGGGAAAAAACCTTTCATTTTTTTATCATTCACAAGTAAAGGGTCCTCGCGTCTTCGATAGTGCCCTCGTACATATAAATGGTCGATATGAAATGTTCGTTCATGAGCGATTTATTTTCAATAGACACTTTATGTACATTTTTTATACTAGAAAATGTATGTTGGTTATTTATATATGACGAAGCTGAGGAATTTAGGTGCAACGGTTGTGGATTCGCTCGTAGGATCAAACGCGGTGTTAAGTTACGCCACCACAAAATGTAAAGCTTAATAGAGGACAGAGTTTTGGCACCAGATTTCTATCTGCTTATTCTTCTATAGAAATTAAAGTTTTAATAAAAAGCAGCAGGTACAATGTAACCAAAAATGAAAGCGTCTTGCCTTACGAAATAAGATTAAATTTGTCTGTCGCGTTTTACATATTCTTATTCAAAGGAATGTGGAAGGTAACAGTGGAATAAGATACAATGAAGCTTCAGGCAGTAAAATCTTTTATGTCTTGAATTGTATCACCTAGATGTAGAATATCAGTATCAAATCTATCATTATAATTATGAATTTTCAGCTTTTGTATCTTCATTCTGTATCCAGCACATAGCTGGGTAGGCATAGGAAACCTGGGAACCTAGTGATACACCGGTCCCATTAAGACTATTTCTTTCCCCACTTAAACAATTTATGTTACATAAGGCGAATAACGATTTACGAAATAAGAAATATTTTTTGAGAGGTTTTTTCATTTACAAAGTATGTAATGTTTTCAAGGACAATTATTTATTTATTTATTTAAGCAGTATGGCGTTGAATTCCGCGACTCAAGCGATTTTTTTTAAAAATTGAGCGGTGCATAGAGTTAATACTAGGTTCTCTATTCCTGTCCTGCCATGCAGGATACATTGTGATCCTATTATAAATAAAAAAAACTTCACTTTTTCATAATCTAGTGTATTATGTACGTTCAAAGTGACCTATTGTTACCTGAGATATTTACGTTGCGGTGCATTCTCTCTGCACCAGCACAGAGACAAACCAGGTCACGGTCAAAGTAGCTGCAAATTTCTGACGAGCTCTTTTTTAAGTCTTTTTGCCGTCTAGTTTAGGTTTTTACAAGTTCCAAGGTGTTTTTCGTACAGTGGATTTGTAATAGAGCTTTTTTTGAATGGATGGTAATAGCAGGTTCGATTTGAGAATCTGAATTCATTCCCGTTGACCGTAACACCTTTAGGGGTACAGATTCGAAATAATTTAGATTTTGACAATATTTTACTAAACAATTACTTATTATCATATTATTCTTTTGGCATATATTAGTCTCGACAAAGGAATCCCGGTAAACTAATTTCAAGACACTCCCTTTACACTAAGACACTTCCATTCCACACTTTACGCAGAATTCTCGATGCATTGCATGTTGAGAGGCGGAATTCAACGCCGCTCTTTACCCCGTTACTAGAGCGAAGAAATAAAAATATTAAATATTCTCTCGAGTGGGAATCGAACTCACAACTATCCTTCTATGCGGTAAAATGCGCGCACCTGCTCTTCATACAGCTATTACACTAATTAGCCACTTGCAACATAAAATTGGTGTGATAAAGCCACTTTTCTTAGCTGAAAGTTGAAAAAGCTACTATTAGTATAGAAGTTCACATGAAAAAGTTCGAAAATGTTGTGCCTCAAATGAAAGTAGAATTCAACATACGAGTAAATGCAACAAAATAAACGTTTTTCTAAAGTTTTTGTTACAAATTACATTGGGTGGAGCTTTGTCGTTTTAATTTGAGAGAAACTAGTGCTTTTTATAGAGGAACATTTTTATTAAGTGTACGGGCTGTAAAGTCTTAAATTTTCTGCTGTATTTGAATAGGACTAAGGAAAAATTGCTTTGATATGTAGTTTTTTTCTTGATTATGATTATTTAAAAATAATCCTCTTATAGGTTTTTTGAAATAAAATAATAATACAAAAGTTAAAGAAAAGGATTCCCGTACCGGGAATCGAACCCGAGCCTCCTGGGTGAAAGCCAGGTATCCTAGCCACTAGACCATACGGGATGTGTTGTAACTGTATCAATACTGTAATTTATATGATAAACCTAAGAAAAAGAAAATCAGAGCTTAGCTAAGATTTATTAGGTTTTCTTCAAATATTTAATATATTTTCATTTCCTCGTTCTGGTAGCGAGAGAAAGGGCGGTGTTAAGTTCCGTCATTCAACGCGCATTGTCTCGGAAATTTGGCCTAACTGTCTTAACATTAGGTTCCCTCTGCCTATGGTGCTGTGTGCGGGAAACAGCGTGAAACTGATTAAATATTTTTTTAATATCCCAGACCATATTTTCATTTACAAATAATATATATATATAGACATAGTATACACGTAATTTCTTCTCTTTATTAAGTGTTACATCAGAAACCCGAATGCCTACACAAAATAGGCCGGCCGTTCGGACGTGGGAGGTTGTAATATACAGATATTACTTACTATTTTCTCACGTTACAGAAATATATTGACATTATTGTGTAGCTTAGTTTATTCCTTATATTTTATAGCTTCACGTTATTTTCCGCCATTAGGAGGGTAGGCAGAGGGAACTTGGGAACCTACCTACCTGTTAAGATACTCCTTTCCAATTAAGACGCTTCCGTTCCCCATTTTCCGCCCAATTCTGTAGGCGTATTACGTGTTGAGTGGCGAAACTCAACGTCACACCTTACCGTGTTACCAGAGCGAGGAAATGAAAATATGCAATATTTTAGTTCCTTGAGAGGGAATTGAATCCACAACCTGTTGTATTTACAGTCACGCGCTTGTTCCGACGCGCTACGACTGTGCTAAATCCTTCCGATTAATCTTTCACAGAAACGTTCTTATCAATGGAGTAAAATTTGTTGCTTTTATATTTATTTTAATACTTTACTAAACATTGGTGAAAGTAGTTAAAATGTTCACATTAGAAATCATTCTAAGGTTGCTGCAAATACATATAACAACACAAACGCGCACCAGTGAATGAAATAAATTAGCTTTCAGTTAAAGCGGGCGAAGCCGCGAGCGGGTCGCTAGCACTATATATAATAATAACATAAATATTACTAGTATCAATGCCTAATAAGGTTGATGATGAGAAAAATAACAGTAGTAAGTTTGTAGCAATACTTGAACAATAATAAATACAATAGACTATTGTGTTCTACCTAATAATATCATAATGTTATAGATAAGTATACAATATACTCACAACATATAATTTAATATGCTCATTCTCTATATGCTTAGGTCTAAACGATTTTAAATGACGCTGGCCCCATATATGCACCTGATATTTTGTGAATATTTCACGAATATTATACGAATGAAATGGCCTACTTTGGAAACATAGTCGATATGGTCCTTCAATAAAAATTTGGTAAATTAAATATTAGTTACGACTAAGCAAGAAAATTTTTGTAAATCATAGAGCACAGTAAGCAGAGGGAACCCAGTAATTTAATGATAATACATTCCGTTATCATTAATTGGCCTCGCAACGCCTTGAGAATATGGCGAATGAGCTAGAAAATGAAAATATTAAAGATTCCAACTTGAATTATTTCGAACCCACTATCAACGGATTCGGAAATTAAAAATAGATATTTCAAGTATATAATAAAAAAAAAATCAAATCATCCCTAACTTAAAATATTTTTAAGCACTCTGAATATCGATCGCTGAAGGAATCAACGTAATTAATAAAAAAAGTTGGCTTCAAGTGAGTGGCCGTGACATTATTACTAGCATTCTTATAATAGCAGCCAAAAATACTTGGCGGAATACAAGAAAGAGAACAGTTATGTAATACGTACGAAATCTATAGATATAATACATACTCATATACAGGTTGGAAGAGGCAGCGCTTCTTTTACTGAAATTGCAAATAGGGTAAAATATTTCAAACCCAGAATTAAAAAAATTAATCAAGGTACCTCAACAGTTTAGACGTAGGATTTTTTTTCATTTCACGATTTTAATCCATACCTGTATTTCGTATGCGACGTTGCCGCTTTGACAGGTAAGTGTGTGCGTGCCTATATTATACTTTACAAATGGCGTTTTATTTTAAANTACAGTCACACGCTTGTTCCGACGCTTTACGACTGTGCTTAATCCTTCCAATTAATCTTTCACAGAAACATTCTTATCAATGGAGTAAAATTTGTTGCTTTTATATTTATTTTAATACTTTACTAAACATTGGTGAAAGTAGTTAAAATGTTCACATTAGAAATCATTCTAAGGTTGCTGCAAATACATATAACAACACAAACGCGCACCAGTGAATGAAATAAATTAGCTTTCAGTTAAAGCGGGCGAAGCCGCGAGCGGGTCGCTAGCACTATATATAATAATAACATAAATATTACTAGTATCAATGCCTAATAAGGTTGATGATGAGAAAAATAACAGTAGTAAGTTTGTAGCAATACTTGAACAATAATAAATACAATAGACTATTGTGTTCTACCTAATAATATCATAATGTTATAGATAAGTATACAATATACTCACAACATATAATTTAATATGCTCATTCTCTATATGCTTAGGTCTAAACGATTTTAAATGACGCTGGCCCCCATACGTGCACCTGATATTTTGTGAATATTTCACGAATATTACACATTATTACGAATGAAATAGCCTACTTTTGAAACAGAGTCGACGTGATCCTTCAATAAATTTGATAAATTAAATATTAGTTACGACTAAGCAAGAAATTTTTTGTAAACTATAGAGCACAGTAAGCAGAGGGAACCCAGTAATTTAATGATAAGACATTCCGGTACCATTAATTGGTCTCGCAACGCCTTGAGAATATGGCGAATGAGCTAGAAAATGAAAATATTGAAGACTCCTACTTGAAAAAAAATATATTTTTAAGCCCTCTGAATATCGATCGCTGAAGGAATCAACGTAATTAATAAAAAAGTTGGCTCCAAGTGAGTGGCCGTGACATTATTACTAGCATTCTTATAATAGTAGCCAAAAATACTTGGCGGAATACAAGAAAGAGAACAATGCTATGTAATACGTATGAAATTTATAGATATAATACATACTCGTATATATTTTCAAGCAATTGTTGGTTCGATTTCCAGTATTAAATTATTTTTATTGTATCGTTCTGGTTCCAAAATCAAAAATCTTGAAAATTGGGCAAAAAGAGAGGAATGGAGTATCTTAACCCTAAGTCACCTACCCTGAATATATGCAATGGAGCATGAACCTATAAAAAAAAACCCCCTTAGGTATCTCTAAGATACTATGCTCTTTCTGTCCAACTGTACTTGGAGAAGTACATGGAAAAAAAAAAATCGCATTTTACGGAATAATGATATTCTTTATCAATCGTCTCTACGTAACATATATATGTATATGGTTAAACACAGAAAATAGACCTTTTACAGAGCACATTTGCAACTGCTAGCGACATTTTCATCAAAGAAAATAAATCTGTATAGTATGAATATTGCGGTATTGTAAAAACGAGGTTGCCGAGGGAACACTTACGGTAACGTGTGTGCTTCGTTTTTAATGTTTTCTTTTCACTCAGCCGGTAAATAAACGGTAGGGTTATACTCTAGTTGTTGGATGGAATGGATTATTTCCTGGTGTAGTTTTAAGTAATGCAAGAAATCAAGTCTATATTTCTATATAAATTTCAATTAATAGATTTTTATAATTGATTCCAAAAAATGAGATTGTTAATTGGACGTGTAAGTATGGTAGGTATAGTTGGAATTAGATAATATAGAATTATTTTCATTAAGGCAGGTAGAGGGAAGCTGGAAACTTGTTAAGACACTTGGTTCCTGTTAAGTTGAGTCGGTGACAACATGGATTTTATTTTTTTATTTAGCTTTTGTTCAATGCATCTGTCATCTTTTGATTATTTTACGTAAAAGTTAAAAAAATACCTCAACGCACAATTCCCAAGAGTTAGCTATCAACAAATTAATTACACCAACCTACCGCAAATAGACCAGCTATAGGTACCTACCTCTTTCCGCTCCATAGTACAAAACAAAGCTACCTCGTTTCACATTACAGGTGGAATAAATCAACGGTTTAGCCAAATTAGTTACCAACTCAAACATTTGCTGTGGAGACTGAAAATGAATAGCGTTGGCTGTGGGAAATTACGAACGAATGAATTTCGGGACTTTTTTTGGCTTTCACGCTATTTACGTAAACTTTCATTTACGTATAAACCAGGATAAGTGGAGAGAAATGAGTGCTAAGGCATTCCATTTACCTTCTGTTCAGTTTTTGGGGAATTGTGTGTTAAATAGCGAATCTATATAATCATAAATATGGATGTTGATCTACGTGTACGTGCTAAATCATCAATTCTCCAGGAAAAAGATTCCTGCAGAGAAGGCGTCTTGAATACCAGACATAGCAAGGTAGGTAAGAGGGAACATGGGAACCTGGTGTCTAGATATCTCCATTTGGGTAAACATTCAGATATATACAGCAATAAAATCTGTACTAGATTTATTTTCAACATATAGAACGGGATTTAATAAGAAAAGATAAAAGTCCTGTTTTAAAACGGTCCAATGATGCAATCGCTTTACCATAGCGTACGGACGGGTTGTATGAGGTGGAACATTCGAGAATTCAAACGCTGGTTCCCTGCAATATGTAACTTGTATGCGGTGAACGTGACAGTCTTTTAGATAAGAACAAATATGACCCGATATTTGAGTGTGAATAACTTTAAATTTCTATGTCTACTTTGAAATATTTGGTATGGGAGGCAAGTCGTGACGCAGGGGTACAGAAGTATTGTAATTTTCATTTCGTCTTAATGGGAACGGAGTATCTTGACACTAGGTTCCCAGGTGTCCTCTGCCTACTCTGCGGGAAATCAGTAATGTACGGGATAAAGCATGTAGCTTTAAAAATATTTAGTTGAATGGGATGGTTGTGGATTGAATACTATCTAATATTTTTTTGGTTTTTCGCTCTGAGAAATGAAAATAGGTCTTTTAAATTTCAAACTATATTTCATACAAAGGAGATTAGGCGAAGGCGGTAGTGTTAAGACACTACTCATTAATACACTATCTTTAGCCACTTTCCGCCGAATTTTCGAGGCAGTGCCATCGAACCCGCAACCGTCGCGCTTACAATACGTAAATAATATAAACTAACTAATATATTACATAAAATTATTTTGTCTTAGACTAGACTCTAACTTAATAATATTCATCCCATGAATTATACATACACATGTTACTCGCCACTTAACGATCGTTAGGTGTTTCCCATAGCCATTAAGAACCCCATCTTCCATACAACATCAACTTAACAGTCCTTCGTGGCTAAAGATACCCATAATTAATGTATGAATGCTTGAACAAATACATTTAATAAACGTTATAATTTATCTATATTTTTTTTAGAGAATGTATATAAATATTTCAAAATAGCGGGATTCGAATACGCGCCTTAAATAACAAAAATAAGTTATAACAAGCGTATAAGAATATTGACGTAGGTTGATGAGAACGTATAGCTTAGAAGTCAGAGCATTTGAAAAAGGTTTTTCAAGGGGCGCGGCTTCAAATTCCTCTACGTCCAAATGATTAGACGTTTTCGAACGTTTTCGTTCTTCAGTTCAATTCTTCTTCCATTCAGTTTCTTTCCTGAGAGTGGGATAACATTATAATTATGCTAAAAAATATTCTAAATATACTTATTGTATTCTAAATTTTAGCATCACTAAAATACGAAAATACGCTTACGAAATTTAATAAGAATTATTATTCATCAATAATATTTTTCTCGTTTCCTCTGTACTGCAGCGAAAACTAAAAGTAAATGACTATAAAATATGAAAACATGAAGCTATTTTTTCTTCCTAAATGGACTATATATATACCAATGGAAATCGTATCTCAGTAGAATTACATAGGTCCTAGAGACTTTTGTCCTTTCATTTATTAAGAGATAACTTTATTTAATTACAAGCAATTTTAATCAAGCTTTCAAAGTTTATAACTACAGCCGTCGTTGTGACGAGTTATTCGAAATGTTATATAAAAGTTCCTACACAGGTACAAGAGGCTATATTTGTACGTTTGGAATTAAACTTTTAATTAATTTTCACGACAATGTAATTACATATATTTAGCTTACTAAGAAATGTAAAAAAAATGTTTGAAATTATTGTTTTGCATCATTTAATTTCAGATTTCGGTAATTTAATAAGATAATTGTCATAATTAATAATTTTAGTTCAGTTCAGTTTTCCATGAAACGTAAGTCACTTCTGCAATTTTAAGCTATTTGGAAAACACAGAAGGAAATGGACTGACAAAAATTTATGGTAATTTTATGATAAACGAACGTACGGGTGAAGGTAAGTGATCGACGCCGCCCACGACTCCGTGTAACACCAGGGGAGCTACAGATGCGTTGCCGGTCTTTGAGGTGAAGATAGACCGTTTTGTAATATGTCAAGGAGTATGTTTATTAATTAGTATTAGTGAAGTTAAAGTCAATATTAGTATTTATATTATTAGTACAATAGTTTCTTTTAACATTTCTCACATGCTTTTTAAGATATCTCTTTAAGGAGTAAGTGTTTTTGAAGAGCTTTTAGTAGCAAGAGATAGAAAAAACCTTAATAATAATACCTCTAAAATATATTTGGTAAATACTCATATCTTACAACTTGTTTTTCAGCAACTAAATCGATATCTATTTGACAACCATATATTATCCGAGTTCCAGTCTGGATTCCGTAACGGGCATAGCACAGTCACTACTTTGATTAAAGTTTGTGACGATATCAGACTTAGCATGGACAAACAAAATCTTACAGTCATTGCTTTGCTGGACTTTAGCAACGCCTTTAATTCTGTTGATACTGATCTCTTGGTTGCTGTTCTGCGTTCAATAAATATCTCTCCTGNACGTACGGGTGAAGGTAAGTCATCACCGCCGTCCACGACTTCGTGTAACACCAGCGGAACTACAGGTTCGTTGCCGGTCTTTGACGTGAAGATAGACCGTTTTTTAATATCTCAAGGAATATGTTTATTATATTAGTATTAGACTTTTAACATTTCTCACATGCTTTTCTGTGATCTCTTTAAGTTAGTGTTTTTTAGAGACTTTTAGTAGCAAGAGATAGAAAGAACCTTAATAATAATACCTCTAAAGTATATTTGGTAAATACCTCATATCTTACATATGAACATGGTACATACGTAACATAGACGTTTCCAACTTGTAATAGTTAAAATCAACGGTTCGAGCAAATTAGTTATGAAGTCAAACATTTGCGTTAGTACCGGCGTCGCGTCGGTGGAAACGAATAATGGCTGTCCCGTCACATAATGCCATTTGAAATCCTGATATGCTCGGAAAATTGTACTGAACAGCATTCAGGGGGAAAACGAATAATGAAGTTGTCTTTGGTTGGTTTTTGAGGATAGGAGTAGAGACCGTCGTGGTGAGCATAACAGGAAAGATTGAGGGATCCCAGTGCACAGATATTCCGTCCACCGCGCACACTTCGCGCGTTGGGTGGCGGAACACAACGCCGCGATTAGTTGGCCAGATAAAAATAGTTTTAAATTTAAGAATTAAATAGCTAAACAAACTAATAAATTGATACACAATCTTGGTATATCCACGTACAATATATTCACCTTCATTTATAGAACTCTGTTAATTAGTACTGAAATAACAAACGTTAGATTATAAGTTTGTTTTGAATTTATCTTCTGAACGACAATATATATCATCTTACAAATCACAAGTAGGTAGTTAATCAATACAGTTTATACCTATAATATATTGTACTACAGATAGTAATTATAATTAAGCTTGTAAAGGCGGCTGATTGTAAAGGCGGGTGTGGATTCGATTCTCACGCGAGGCAATTAATAATTTTCTTTTCCTTCCTCTGGTGACAAAACAAAGTGCAGTATGAAGTTTCCCTTCTTAAACGCAATGTCACTAAAAATGTTACAAGATGCGAAACGGAGTGACTTAACACACTGTTAAATAATAATCTAATCAGCTTCACGCTGTATCCCGCCTGTATAAATTTACTCTGAGTACTACACATCTATCTGGGAAGACAGAGAGAACCTTGTGAATTCTATTCTACATTTTATGCCCGAACTTAAGATATTGATAAATTAACTAATATACTAGCATGCATTAAAATCATAAAAATTGAGTAGATATTTGCTATAAAAGGAATTTGAAGAATTAAATAGATTAGCCATTTTTTATAAGATTTTAATAAAAACATAGTCAGACCAAGTTAAACCAAAAGATATATGAAAAACTACGCCAAGGCACTTATAATCTCGTAAGCATCAGCATTCGAGTAAGTTATGCGTAATTCCTGAAGCACTAGAATGGTCAATCGTTTGGAAGAAAAGATTTATCTCTTGGAGATGCTGTGTACTGACCGTAGGGAAATATGTTTTCTATGACTTTTTTTGTTTTTTTTTAGCTTCACGCTGTATCCCACATATAACAGGATAGGCAGAGGGATTTTATTGTCAAGAAACTCCGTTTCCATTAAGACACTTTCGTTTCGTGTTGAGTGGTGGAACGAGCTTTGTCTTTACTAGAACGAGGAAAAGAAAAGTGGGAAGCGAACCCACGACCTAGCGCCTTTACACGCACGCTTGCCCCCTACGCCGCGTCGTGGCGCATGGGGCAAGCGTGCGTGTTTATTATTTGTGCGTTATTATTTATTTATATTTTTATTTTTTCACAACTATGTTTATACTATTATAGGTTCCCACTGCCTACCCTGCTGTATGCGGAATATAGAGTGAAGCTGATTTTTTTACATAGTTTTCTATACTAAATCCGCATTACGATCTAAATATATTTATTTGTGAAAGGTCCATAAGAATTTACCTTTCCCAGGAGCACGATGGATATAAAAAGAGATGTTGGATTAAAATAAATTCATATTTACAGCCGCGTATTAATTTATCGGCGAATGAATTTGCGGTTTATTTTGTGGCGTAAATGAAATTACAAGGATTCCAGGTGAAATATTAATATTGCAATATGCTTATATATTATATATAGGCATGTAAATTGAGGCAAGGTGTGTGATTGTAAACGCCACTGGTTGTGGGTTCGATCCCCACTTGCACATCTTACTACATTCATTGGATTCGATCACAACCTCCCAATCCCATCACAAAATGACAAATTCGTATTTAAAATATAAAGAAAAAAAAGCCAGCAAAAGCTAAAATTAAAAAGCGTAACTGCATTTGTCACATTGTAAAATATCTGTTAATAAAAGTGAAACGAAACTCATTTTTCGTCCCTCCTATGTGTGTGTGTGTGTGTGTGTGCAGCGACCGTCGTCACCTCCTCCACACTCCTGCCGTATTGGACACCATTAGTCTCCGTCAGGACAATGGTGTCAACTTATATCGAAATCTATGGCTGACGAATGAAATTTTTCACGCTGATATTTCACACTGTATTTCTTATTATATTTTTATCTACTAGAATTGAGGTTGTTATGGCGCAGTGTGGCGTTTGATAGTAAAAGCGATGATTGTGGGTTCATTTCGGAGGTTTTTGGAGGAATTTCCGAGTGCGAATCGAACCTTACTGCTTATTTCTTTGCTCTAGGAGGATAGAAGAAACAACATTAGTTGTTTTTTCTAAAGAAGGAAACGGAGTGTCTTAACACTATTCCCTCTGCCCTAAAAAAATGTTATACGTTATGCACAACGATAGCGTGGGTTGAAAATAAAGAAAAAACCGTTTTCAATATATAATTACACGATTTTACGATCAAAGTATATCAGATTATGGTAGGTACTTATTTCCTGATGTAAATTAATGTTTCATTAATTAATATAGAAAATTCAATCCCTAAACAGAATTCAAACGAGGCACCGAAATTGAGTGAATTATATAAATATTGTTTGTTCAGTCAATTAATCGCTTTTCCGTGATTCGCAATTTAGCTTATTCGAATAAATAACGTGTTAATTTTTAATAATCTATCGAAATAGGTTTCGAGAGACAAGAATTAATTGGGCAAAACGATCGGTATGGTTAGTTTATAAAGAACTTTGTAAATTATTTTGAGGTGCGGTAGTGGAAAGTCTGTTTTAGGTTCGATTCCTGCTCATAAAAATAATTTATTTTCATTTCAATTTCATAACAAGTTGTGAAATATTAAATTTTAAAATTGTTTTTTAAGTGTTAATCACATGTTAAGAAAAGCAAAATGTTTAGAAACGTATAAAATTTTCATGTTGTAGCGCAATTGGACAGCCACTCGGGACAATGATTATATTTATTTTCAAATCCTTACTTTGGCTGACAAACCGCAGCGTTAAATTTCGCCATTCAACAGCAATGCCTTGAGACTTGGACGGAAAGTCCGAATTAGTATAGATTAAGTGAGAGGTCCGGTTTACCCACGTTCAAATTGTACCGAATAATTACTATCATAATTTTTAAATTACTATCTCTGTTGACAGATTTTTATTATTCGTACACACATTAAATTATAACCTTTGACATTTTAATAAAATTCATATAAAATATAAAAATTTGAATCCGTAACTTCCTACTAAATTGATGAAAAAGTCTAACTTGACATCTCGATTTAACTCATATTAACCTAATTTTTTGAAAAACAATGACAAAATTGCAAAACTTTGAACAAGTACTCATATCCATGCAGTTATACCGGGAGGTCCAAATACGTCATACAATAGGCCCATCGACACACAATGACCGGACACTCACTCGCCACTCCACCGTCGATAGAATATCTACCACTGGATGACATATTTATACCAACACGAGGGTAGACCATTAGAGAATGCTTGGACAAATTTTAAATATATATTTTTTGTATACTGGTATTTTTTTATTTTTATGAATATTGTTTTTTTAAAAGCTTTTATTTAACTTGCAATGTATGTATGTGGGTTCGGGTGAAATCTTGGAGCTCAATTTTGAAGTAGATATCGTCAACCGATTGAGCTGAAATTTTGTATACACGTTTACTTTGCATGACAATGCACGATAAAGTATGTGACGTCATTTTAAATGTAATATGGCGGACCATGCAAGATGACGGAATTGTCATTTTTAATGTACTTCTACAATATGGGTATCAAATGAATGGACTCGTTGAGAGCAACTCGAAAAATAATGTGATGTCACTCTAAATCCCATAAGGCGGATATTGAAGATAGCCGAGTATGTATTTGGTCTACTCCTACAATATACATATTAAATGAAATGGGTCGTTGA
>JAKRZM010000299.1:16857-49918 GCA_036379175.1 Heliconius cydno galanthus
TCTTTACTGTTTACTCCAAAAGCCTTTACCGGGGCCATTGTGTGCTATTTGTATGCAAAAATAAGTGTTTTTCTTTGAATGGCTTGTTTAATTGAAATAAAAGTCGTCGGTATTAGGAATAACAAGGTGGGATTGGGAAATCGACTTCTGAAAGGAACAAAATATATGCGTAATGAGCTTTACGAAAAATTCTGGCGTAATTTTATAGAAAAAAGTGTGTTTATATCTAGAAAGACAGGATGTATTTCACACTTTTTTTTTATTTATCTGTAGGTAGGTGTTATATACTTAGTATATGACACCTCCCTCCCACATGACTTCCCGATTTCTATTCTACATTTTTCGTGACATGGTGGAACAACGCCAGACTATGTCTTCTTTCCAGAGCAAGACAATGAAAATAAATCTTTACGACGAGTAGAAATCGAACCCACTATCGTCGCGTTTACACACTGTGCCAGCACAACGGCCTCAATTATTGCAAATTTGATTTTATATTCCAAATATACTCTACATACGATCCCACAAGAAGCATCTCAACACATAACTAAGAAACAATTCCAACACAACCTCGTTAATATGAAACGACCCATTTCCATAGAGACAAATTCTTGACTATTGTTGGAATGGGAAGTGCGGTGTCGGACGTCACATGTCAGCACTCAATGAACTGACCGTTACAAATATTTCAATTATATTAAAGGTATAACGATGGTTAAGGCAAGTGGTAGAGGCCAGACGAGGCAAGACTGCGATAGGTTGTGGATTCGATTCCCACTCGGGGAAATTAGTTATTAAATATAATAAGAGACTCTAACGCAGCTTCATTTATATCATAACCAACTGATATATTTTTTTTAAATACTCGTATATTTATATATATTTTAGTAATAAAATTGTATGTTCTTTCTTTTTTTTCTTTAAAAACATATGTACAAAGTTTCATGATAATCGGTTGAGTATTTTGAGTAAAAGCGTAACAAATAAACTTACATTCACATATTTAATATTAGTAAAGCTGTATATTGATTGATATAATTGATATTTTTTTATGTAAACCTAACTCAAAACCTGTATTGAAACAAACTACTAATAAACTAACCAGGCTTATTCTATTTCATTTTTCACTCGACCTCGTTTTCAACTCACTCATAGAAAACCACACAGGATAATTATTTGCAGGATACTATGAAATTAACGTGGCAGCAATTACCATATTATGTGATTTTCTTTTAAAGCATGCAATTATTAACTTTATTGCCTCCACTTTAAAGGTCAGAATGCAATTCCACATACCATTGAATACACGCAAAGTTTCTAGCTATATGGATATAGTTAAAAGTAAGAAGGCTCAAGTTTAATTAACATTTCTCATTGAAGTGCAGAAATCTACGAAACGGGCTTTAGTTTCTCGTGTAATTTCCATCCGATTGAATTTATCGATAAATCTACGTAGTTATAAGTATTGTTTGAATTGTTTGTCTGTGTGTGCATGTGGAAATAGACATAGTGTTTCTTTTCTTTTCTTTTGGTGGAATTTGATGTATAATTCTTTTGCTACGATAGTTTACATATTGTTCTTTATATGAGTAAGTACTTTTTTCTCCATTATGTTTCTCTCTAAAGAATGCTAAATTTACATCTCATTTCAGAGACAATGCGTTTTGGATAACGTAACCTAACGCTGCAATTCGGCTAATCAAAGTTTGTACATGATATTTAGGGTTTCGTAACTCAATAGCTAAATACTTATAGGATCACTTCGTTGTCAATTCCCCTCTGTCAAGACCATTTGTCTGGAGATCAAATGTAAATATCAAACTGAAATTAATATCAAATATTCAAGTCTATGGTCCCTTGAAGTACAGAACAAGTTTCTAAGTCGATACGAGCATTTGTGCATTGATTTTGCTGCAGTTTGTAGGAAATTCACCTGGCAATCAAATCCTATAGAGTATTTCCCTTGGATCTACCATTATGAATTCGGCATTACAAACTTATATTTGTAGTAGTAGTACATTCTATACAAAACGAGCATATGGACCGTAAATTTAAGTTTGTCAATTTTAGAATTCCCCCTAGATAGACAATTATAAAATTTGGCAAGAAGTGAGAACTTGCAGTACAAATAAAAATGGAAATTTATGTTTATATTACAGATAACATACTCATATTTCATTTCATACAAAATGAGTAAATACGCCTGCAAACAAAAATTAGTAAGCATTTATTACCTTTACTTCTCGTTGAGGTACAACCCTGAAATTGAAATGCGTGGGTGGGTCCGACTCACACTTGACCGGTTTTTTTTATTAAAACAGTTTTCCCTATCCAAAGAGCTACAATGACGTAATCAAAACCATATTTCTTAATTAATGATTACTAAACTAACAATAATTTATAACAAACCGCTTGGGCCACTAAGATTAGGAGATTTGCTTGTGATTGACGAGGGACTGGAGAGGTGTAAGAGGCCCACAAACCTCGAGAGAGCATGTTTACTAATGTCAAATAAATTGTCTAGAGATAGACTTAACTAAATACAAGAATCTAAAATTTGAAATTAGTAAAAGCTATGTAACGGCGTGGGAGTAGAGAGACACCAGTTTAACAGTCACGACAATTATGGGTTCAATTTTGAAGAATGATTCATATATGAAGAGGTTGATAACAGTGGACGAAGTTAAAGAGGTATGCTGAGACAGAGATGCTTGGCACCAATCAATCTACTTTTACATATGACGGTTTGAGTTGATGACAAAATAATATTAAACTGAAAATGTTAATTTAATTAATATAAGCAATTTCTCTCTACAGGGCCTACCATTAGGTTCCCACAGTCTATCTTGTTGTGCTTGTTATAGATATTATTATATAACATAAAAATACATTTCTTTTATCCGCAGCACACCGCAAAATTTTACTTTTCAATTATTTTTCTTATAACTGTACAACACAACTTCGTGAATAGAATTCCACTAAGGCATTTCTTTATTTCATAAAAGAGATTTCAGTCAAGAAACTCTACATTTTATACAAAAATTGTTTAATTAAAGCAAAAAACGAGGTTACGATTCGCTTCTTTCGATGGCATTTTAAAACTCTAAGGCTAAAGAGGCCGCAATCAAATAAATTCTTAACAACAAACTTTTGAAATAAAATTGATACGAAACGCCCTAAGGTACGCTTTTGGAGCTCGAAGTTCTTTTTAATATTCATATTTCATCTGAATATCTCTAAAGCCTATTAATAATAAAGAAGAGAAATTAAAGTAACAAACTTTGAGAGACCTTTTCATGTTTTATACTTTCACGCATTTCTAGGTCTCGTACCCCCTACGAGATGGCCTCTGTTTTTGCTGGCTCTAAATGATTTAAGCCCACTTTATATCGATTTCTGTAAAAAAGTTTGAGATTTTTTCACATTATGATTGCATAGTAACTAAAAAAATCGCTATTAGATCGTTTTGTGTGGAAATGTTGGTAATGTTTTAAAAATTGAGCAGAAAGTGAAGAATTGAAGGTTTTAACACTATAATAAAAAGCGTGCAGCTATAAAAAATTAAAAAATATATAGACATATAGATCTATCTAAATAGACGTATTACATAAATTCCTTTTACATGTAGTATCAGATTCAGTCAAGTACATATTTGTATTCCAACGTAGAAAGTTTCATAAGTTAACTTTTCTCATTCAATGTTTTGTAACAACCTGAGCAAGTTCCCTTGTTACTGGCCTTCATCGAAGCGTGTTTTAACATGAGCCTTATGAATTATTTAGACATTAGATATATTGGAGTTTTGATGGAGTCTCTGTAATATCGATGAAAGTATTGATGTATTATGTTTGTAGAAAAAATAAAATAAAATCTTTTAAGTCTGTTATATAATAGTAGATTTTAATACTTGAAAAATTTCTATGGCTTAGTTTGTAAAACGATGTGACTTACCAACAAAAAACCAAAAATGTTTCGAATAACATTGACATAGGAAGATAGAAAATCTTCTATATATAAATACTACATTGTTTAGCTGATTTCAACGCCACCTTATGTTAATTCATCTCAGAGAAGTAAAAATATTTGAAATATACATCTTATAATACCAAGATATATATTTCAAATATATATCTTGGTGTTATATGTATCAATATAATACATTCCAAAATACCAACTTTTAATATAACATCAATAATTTCATAACATACTGTAACGATTTAATGCTACGCCCACATCTATATACGAAACGGAAAACCGTAGCTTGGTCTACGAATAAATTGCAACTGTCGTAGCGCCTACGCAACACGTAGCGCCGTAGCTTGTGTAGCTAGAAATAGCTAATGTTAGAATAGTAACAGTGAATGTGAGTGTATTTTAGTATCTTTAGTTGAAGAAAATCACAAATAGCTGTTTTGTAAATAATATAAAAGGATTACATATAAAGGTCAGTTATGGTGCAGGGGCACAAGTGTACGACCGTAAGTGCAGGTTGTGGATTCGATTCCCGCTCGAGTAAATGAAATATTTAATATTTTCATTAGTATACGAGGCGTAAAGCTTAATATGCAATACATTGAGAACTCGGTGGAAAATGGGAAATGGAAGTGTCTTAATGGGAACAAAGTGCTTTGTGTGGGATACAGCGTTAAGCTAAAAAAACATGGAAATTAAAAATACATTTTGGCTTATCGAAAAGTAATGTTATATGAATAATGTAGATTATAATATAGGTACATATAACATATACAATCATAGATACAAAATACACTAAAAACAATAAAACCACCATATATCCTCACATAACCCAATTTTTATTTAAATATAACCCACCCAATCCCACTAGTTGCTATGGGATAGCATATTTCTTTAATATCGCAGTATCCTGACATCACAAGGGCCGTAATACGATTGACCTTTGTCCCTTTGTCGTGAACGTTCTTCATTCGGAACCTTTCATCCCTAATACAAAGTTACTGTTGGAAAATGAAAGTCGTACGTAGTGATACGAAACTTAGATAGTGGCCATCATAGGCGAAACGGAAAACGAGGCATATGCGTGTAATTGGATTCAGCGAAACGAATGTTGTATGGATTTGACTAAATATATTTTTATTTTATAATTTCTTATTTTTATGCGCATAGTAGAAAAGGCAGAGATGTAGTGCTAAAACACTCAGTCGGTCTAATTGAAAACATTTGTTATAGTATTATAACTTAAAAAAAAGCTTTAGTAAAATTTTACAATAAAATTTACAAATATTACATTAATTATTATCGATAAAAAGTTCTTTCTATAGTAGGCCATCATGGCTTAGTGGAACTGCGTCCGAATATAAAGTAGTAAATTCGATCCAGACAAGGTAAAATCAATTTCCGTTCATCAACAGACAACAATTGATAACTATAAACTAATTGTTTATTATACATATATACATTCATATATTATACATATTGCTGTAGAAAATTAGATTTAAATATTTTATATAAAAGGAAAAGCTTTATTTAGAAGTTGTAAAAATATAATATAAAAAATCGAATTTATACCGACTTGGGAGAAAATTCAAACTGTATCACGTACAAAATAATCGCCTCACGCACCAACCGCTCATTTATTTTCTAATATATAAGGGTTTGGCTTATATATACTAAAAGTCTTAGAGTCTTTATAAATAAAATCTTATGATACATATTTTATTCTATATCTTTTATAGAAATTTATGATATAATTGTGTGTGTATTTTGTTTAGTGCTTTATAAAAGAATTTGAGGAATCAATAATACATGTTTTGATTTTTGGTAGTGCATTTACACACACCTTATACTATATTACATTGATATATGCGGAATATAGAGTAAAACTATAAAAATAAGAGAAAAATATCTCTGAACTCTGTTCCCTAATTTATGTCCAATTATCGTACCATATTAATTTTGAGTGTCAGCAATCAAAAAAACAAAGAAATATATTAAGTAAATCCTTACAATATAGTATTTGGGCCTTCCCTGTAAGTCATTTATTGACATTAGAGTTGGGAATGTCTTGCGCTTAAATTCAGCAGAGTTCAACGCTGCGCTGTCAACAACACACATATATTTCACCATTTCACTTTCACGTCTGTTCTCCATAGCAAGACGGACAGAAAGAACATACCATCGTAGTACAAAAGTTAATGCTAGGTTCCCAGGTTCCCTCTGTCTACCCTCACCTACGTTCAGCAATTGATATTTTTATATATTCGTAATAGCTAAAAAACACATAATAGAAAGTAATAATTCCGTCTAAAGATTATTATTATTATAATAAAAAAGTAAATCATATAAAAATAATACTTGGCTTGTTAAAACCAGTCAAATTGATTAAAGCAGGTAATGCAGCTTCCTCGATCACAATGATGTATCACAAGGCGGTAGCGTTGGATATTATTTTCACTTAAAAATTCATTCTACATTTTTTAAATTAAAATTTTTTAATGTATAAAATAAATATTGTTGTAAAAGACAGAATAATTTTATATTTTATGTAAGCACGAGTGGAAAATATTGTCTTCTCGGTAATTGGTACAATATGTATGTAAGTTATTGTGTGGGTTTTTTTTTAAATGTAGTCATATTCTTTTATGTTGTGAGGACTGGAATATTTGTAAGTATATTTTTTTAATAGCATACTATCTGTTCTGTGTATAGGAGGGTAGACAGAGAGAATTTAGTGATAAGACACTCTCTTTCCCACTTTTTACCTAATTTTAATAAAATATTTACTATTTTCATTTCTTCGTGGCTTCGCGGCGAGGTTAAGCGCGGCATTGAGTTACGTCACTCAACACAATCAGCCTTCAGAAATCAGCAGAAAATGGGGGGCGGAGTGCCTTAACACTAGGTTCCCTCTATCTACCCTGCTACATGTATGAAGCTGAAAAAATATATAACAAATTAATTATACGATACAAACAGCGTACTGTCCACAGAGTCAATAGTTCAACGAAATTGAATCGACATACGTAATAGTACCGATAAAGGAAGCACCTGTGTAACACGTGTTGAGGGTAGAGAGAGATGGCAATGTTAATCCTGTCCCTGTCTAACATAAACATAGATTATGTAAAACGGAAGTGGGACGAAGGTAACTATTATTATATTACGGTCAAAAGTTTTTTTTGTGTTTTTAAGTGCAGTATGAAATTTCTAATATATTGTGAGTAATTTTCAAAAAGCCCTTATAGCGCAGTAGGACAGTGTCAATTATAAACATGACGATTGGCACCACTATTCCCATTCGAAGGAAATTAATTATTTTCATTCGCTCGATCTGATAACAAGATAAAGAGTGCCGTTGAATTCCGTAACTCACATATAATTAAACCGCTACCATTGCGGCGTTTTTGTCACGTGGGATGGGATTGTGTCCACTCACAAGAATGATTATGAATTAGTTACGTGCGGCGTTAAGTTTCGTTATTACGTATCTAGAAACGTTTGAAAAGCAAAGAATGAAATGCGTAGACCTACAAAAAAAAACTATAATGAACACCATTTCTACACATACTTGCCTTACTCTTAGTCAGACTTGCAAAGGAGGCTGGTAACATATGCTGGGTGCTCTACTATGATATACGTATATGAGGGACGTAGAATTATTTTGTAGCACGAGCCGCAGGTAAATAGGCTTGTTGGTCCTCCCCCTCTACGGAGGGTGCGTGATATCGAATTCAATCAAAATACTCATACTTCGTATACGTTTGCTTCTATACAATAAAATGCATGTATTGGTATGAGAATTTCCTTGAAGATAGAATTTGAGCTTGTCTTGAGTTATTTGTGATAAAACTTTATAGTTGATACTTCAAAGACTACAAAATAAAAATATATTTATTCTAGCTATTCTAAACAAAACACAAAAACAGCTATATTAGATAAGGGTATTCTTATTTTTATTTTACATGTATTCCTCTACTTCACCTATTATAAGGGCAGAGGGAACCTAGTATATTATATTCCATTAATTGCCCATTAATTGATTATTTAAAAATTCACGGAGGCAGTCGTAGAGACGGAAAGTCTGTACATGTACAAAAAATATTTGAACTCACAAACATACTTGTATATCCATATCTATATTTAAATCTATTTCATTACTAAGGGACTGACAGACAAACCACAGTCAAAACCACACGAAATAGAAGCTGAAATTTGGTATATAGATTCCTCATGGAGTGTAGTAGAGCACTAAAAGATACGATTTATGGTAAATTCCACGAAAACGGGAAAAAAACAGGGTTTGAAATTGTATCATTGACGAAACTCTTCTAAACATTATAAATACATACATAACTTTATTTATTTTATCACCATTTACATTTCCTAAAATACATGGTAACTTAAATCTAAACTATATATTACGTACAATTATAGTGGATGCCACTGTTGCCGTACTAGGAGACCTGTATTACGGCATACAGTACCAACCTCTCAGAATTGGCAACATTTATAAACAAGTATTAACTAGGTAAACAGTAGAATTTTGTAAACCTTATTTCCAAAAAAAATATTTGATTTATATATTTATAGTTACTATAATTTAAAGTTGTTAGTAGTTTGTGTGTGTGTGTGTGTGTTTGTGTATGTGTCAGAGTGTGTATGTCTGTGACTGTGTGTGTGTATTTTTCTATGCGTGTACACGCGCGTGTAAGGATATATGTAAATTGTAAATACACATTTAATGCTAGCACAAAAAAAATATTATTATTATTATTTATATAAATGTGGTAAACTATGTGGGAACAGCAATCGCAACAATACATTAGAGCTATCACGCTAAAATCATACATTTCTATATTAATAAACTATCCCAACAATTATCAGGTTTCGCCAAACACCATGCTTTTAGTATTATTTGATTAGCAAAGACTATCATTTCCAAATTAATGAATGCTAATATTAATATTTAATTTATTATTATTAATTTGTTATGAGGCCGTCATGATGCAGTGATACAAGTGGGTTCGATATCCACTTGGGAAAATGTATTATTGAATATTTTCCTGTCTTAGCTCTGGTAATAAGACAATGTGTGGCTTTAAGCTCTGTAATAATGTCTCAAAAATTCGGTAAAAGTGGGGGTGACCTGGGACACCAGGTCAGCTAAAAAAAAATACTATATTCTATTCATCTATTATGACCTAACATACTTAGTATTATAGATGGGGAGTATATTTCCATTCTTCACTTTTCCTTTAATATTTTTTGAGCTCCACATATATGACAGGGTAAGAAAAAAGAAACCAGATAGTGTCAAGGAACTTAACTTTATAACAAATAATTCCAACATTACAACACCGTCAACACAAAAACGAAATACGTCGATATCGCTGAAAAAAACCCCTTTTCTCTAAACAAGAATAGCTGAAACAATATTCGTACGTTCTGAATATGCGAATGCGATGGCGTCAGGTAAATAGACTTGCCGTTCCCCTTTCCGATATATTGGTAGTGATAATGAATTCAATCACGCTTTCTATGCGTGTATATGTTGCTTAAGTGAAGTTGGGACGTGACATTCTTTCAATTTGGTATTGTTATATAAAAGAAAAACTCGTTTCTATTAAAATAATGTAAATAATATTTATTAAATGTTGGATAGTAAGAGTGTCTTAACATTATATTCGCTTGGTCTTCCTTGTTGTATTTGAAAAAGTATTAAAAGTACATATATTGCAAAAATATCTATCTACATTGACAATGTTAAACTTGTCAAAAAGGTTATATAGTTATTCATACTACATATAAAGTCTATAGGTACATAATAAGTTTGATATCTGTCATACTTCTTAAATAATATCAAAATGTAATCAAAAATAATTTTCAATCTCTTCCATCATGAACAAATTTCAGTACAATAATGAATACAACCAGTCCATCATATTTTCTAATAACAGTCGTTTTTCTTGAAATGGTAACAATAATATATATGCTTTTGCCTTTTACAGACATTGTCACTGTATCAAAAAACATAAACATCTTCAAGCACGCTCTGAAGACCAATCCTCTTATTTTAAGTAGTTCTCTTGTTTGTTTATTCGCTGTTTTTAGTTACGGAATAATAAACCCGACTAAAACTCTTAATGAGTTAAAAGCTCACTCCTCAAAGCCTTTTGAGACGGCTGAAGATAAACTAGTTAGAACAGTGACCGTCACTAACGCATCCGGAAACTATGTACTAGGGGTTTTCTCGTTATTTCTACTGCTTGTCATTTTGAGAATCTCCGATTTTATGACACTTTCAGCTAAACTAACGGAATTTTCAAATTTAATGGCAAATTATAAACTGAAGGACATAAAGTGTCTTGAACAAGAAAAGAAAGAAGAAGAAACTTTTGTAATAGAAGACTTCGGTGATGAGGAGGAGAAAATCCATTGGCCTTCTATAGTAGATTTCAATAAGAAAGAGTATATTCGAATTAAAAGATTCTTTTGTAACCACAACCATAGACAACAAAGAAAATGTATACAAGTAAACTAGAAGAAAACCTATACAAATACACAAATAATACTAAAGGAATAGGAAATAAAAAAAGAAGAACTAAAGATGATCAATATTTTCAGCACGTTCCTAGGAATTGTAATATTTACGGAAGCAGTATTCGTCGTTGCGCTTTTGAGACCGCTCAAAGAGCCATATTTTATAAGAGACTGTTGGTGTAAATTGCAGGAAAATAATAATTTTCCTTCAAACATATTTTCCCTTTTCCTAAAAACATTTTTTATAAATAGTGTACTGGAATTTTTATGGGAAATTGGTATTTATAAAACAATATTAAGTGACACTAAAAATCCTTGCTTGGTACTGAATTTTTACTTAAGTAAGTCATTTTCAAGCCTCGTCTGTTATATTATAGCGTTTTACTTGTTAGCATTGATTGAGAAGATAACTAAGTTTCTTATAGTTATGGCTCGGTTACTGGATTTCGAGCTGATGTGTAGATACGCGATCCTGTCGAGAAGTGAAGATCCTCGAGAGTCGACTACGACTTTGATTATAGCTAGCGCTATTTTGAAGTAATTGTAACGATATAAATAAAAAAATCTATCTCTACTTAATTTCTTGATATAAAATATAATTAAAATAATAAATTATTATTTTTTATTTTTTTTGTACTTGTGGCAAATTTTATATTACCTATGTATATTATTTAAAATTAAACTGAGTTAATGTATTAATATGTGTTTTGTTTTTTATGAAAACAGCTTCCTTTGCTTAAACTAATTGTCGGATAAAGGTTCAAATGAACACAGTTTGATTATACATATTCATGTTTTTCACAAGACAAAAATATTATTGCTATTTTCATCAAATTCAAAAGGCAATGTATATACGTACCCGACTTTCCACGCAAAGTGGTGAACGCCGTGCTTTGCCTCGTCGCCAAAGTAAGAAAACGAAGATATTTGTCGCGTTTACGGTCGCACCACGATTACCTTCTATTTTAGCTTTTATTATCAACACGCAAGTGTTTTATGACATACGACTACGTGCAGTATATATACGATAAGTCTTTAACATGTTTTTTTTTAAAAGCTTAATTAAAAAAAATTAAAACGTTTTATCTGCTCAAACAGTAAAAACTCAAAATAAATAATTAAAAGAAAGATTGACCATTGTCATTCACAAAAACAAATATGAACATTTCAAAATACAAAAATTGTCACTCACACTTTATCACTCGAATATTCTAAACAAACTGCCACAAAAGAAGTGAAATTCATTTCAGAATACATACTGGCTTTTATTTTGTCACCGCTTTGTCAATTTAACGTGTGATTGACGTAATGAAATAAACAAAAAATCTACCAATTTCCTGGAGAAAATCACGTTTTATGTTTCTACGCCATGTCCTTCTCATAATTGTTTGATCTTTCGAAATTGCCACAAAATGGAAGTTAGCTGCTTTACTCTGGGATGCCTTGTTCTAATGCAAATGACTGGAATCCTTGTTCTACTGAACCCGACTTACGATTTGAGAAGACTATCCAAATGTATTAACAGCACTATCAGGTACCGAAAAAATTGTTTAATTTTGGCGACAGTGACATATTTTGGAGTTGTAATTTACTACGGGATGGTCATGCCACTCCAAACCATACATGCTGTGATATCTGACACTACCTCTACTGAATTCCAAAAAGTGATACTTCTAAGTCAAATAAAGAAGAATTATATAATCACCGGCTTTTCTCTATTCCTTTTTATAGTTCTGTACGGTGTTAGATCACTCGTTATGTACGCAGCTAATCTCCTAAATCTATCTATAGCTACAGCAGAACCAATACCAAAACACAAATTGAATAGAGAAAACGGAGAATTATACCCAGAGAATATTCTGCCGAACCTGCTTCGAGTGAAAAGGTCAGTTTCATACGAGACCATCATGTTTGCGAGCGAGTTTCGCGAACGGCTTAAGACTATATTAAAAAACAGTGAGTTCCCACACAATGGCCACTCTGCTTCAAATATCTTACACTCAAATGTAAGCAGTCTGTGTTCCAGCTAGATGAAAAGTTTCGTCAAATAAAGTTGTTACAATCCTTTTCCTGTTTCGTATATCTTATTGCAAAAACATCGCTACTATCGCTTCGTAGGGAAGTGTGCCAAGTATTTACGAATTCTTTGGAATTACAAACGGGTGAGGCCGGAGGAGGAGAAATATTCGAAAAGACGATGCCCATAAAAATAAATGTCGACGAAAGAAAGGGAACGGTTCGAATCTTATATGTATGTGAGGGAAAGAGAGGTGTGGAGAACAATTACAAAGGATTCGCAAGAAAAATTGCTTGTTATTTATATATAATTTAAAAGATATAGTTCCGTTACGTAATGGAGAAAATATTGTAGATTCAATTTTTATACTAGAGGTCCTTTATATTGATAATGTAGAATGACTTCTACAATGCCTATCCTCTTGATCAACATCTTTAAAAGGCTCAGAACTGAGTTAAATTATTTTGTTTGACAATTTCAAGTAAAAACTGCTGAAACGATAATTTGTTTTTTTTTCGGATATCATTAAGTAAAAGTCCATATAATTAACAAACCTTTATTTTATAAGGCCAGGCGTGACCCCGGGACACAAAATTATATGTGACAGGGTGTGGGTTCGCTTCCCACTCGAGGAAATGAAATATTTAATATTTTCATCTCTTCGCTCTGGTGAAGCAAAGCGCGGCGTTGAGTTCAGTCAACACGCAATGTCTTTAGAATTCAGCGAAAAATGGAGAACAGTGTATTTACGCTAGGTTCCCTCTGCCTACTCTGCCTTGCGCCTACCCTGTCTTGGATACAGCGTGACGCCTTAAAAATATATATTTTTATTTCATTTTATATATTAAGTATATTACAAAAAATACAGTGTATAAGTCACAATAACGTATACACTTGGCTTGCACGAACGTAACTCACTGAATATGCGTCTCCCGAACTATGGTAAGTTTTTTTGGCAAACTCTCAGAAGCACTGGCGCCAATCAGCTATCAGGTACAGTGGACTGGTTAAAAAGTTTACATACAACTTGTACTGAACTTATTTGCAATAAAAGTTAATATACGCGAAACAAATAAATATGTTTTTATTGTGAATTACATATGTATTTATAGCAATGTATGTTGAGATTTTTTAGGGTTTCGTGCCTCAAATGGTAAAAATGGAACCCTTTTTTTTTTGGTAATTCCCCTGGAATTATGGTTGTGAAATTGGCAAAGAAGTGAAAAGTTACAATACAAATAAGGGTAAAAAATCCGAAATGTTAATATTTATAGGTATTTTGTAGAATAAAAAAAACACTACTTATATTTTTAGTTCATTTTATACAAAATGGGAATATGTATGACATAATTAATATATGCCCGCTAATTTAAGTTTGCCTCCTTATATAATTTGTACTTCAAGTTGACTTACAATCCTGAAATTGAAAACCTTGCTTGCTTCTCGGTTTCTTATTTTTATTATTATTATTTCTTAACTCTANCGGGGCTCTATCTAATACTCTTCAATTTGAACACCTTGAGCTAAGCTTAATTATTAATGCAAGAACTTTGACCAAACTTATGCATTTATTATATTGATACATTATTACTTTATTAGAATACGTTTTTTAGCTATATATATTTTTAAATAAATGTTTTTGTTGGAGATTTGAAATTTTTGGTTGTTAGAACATGATATTTCCAGTCTTATAGTCTAAAATAAGGAGTAAGAAAGGGGTATTTACGAAAAATGTAAATTATTAATCTATATATCCTATATCTTATAAAACAAAGTCGCTTTTCGTGTCTGTCTGTTGTTTCTAACTCTTCTTCTTCTAAACCACCCAACGGATTTTGATGCGGTCTTCACCATTAANAAAGTTCAGACAGACACGAAAAGCGACTTTGTTTTATAAGATCTAATATAATAAGATTTTTTCAATTCGAAACAGTTGTTCATTCACTCTTACATATTAAATCTAAAGAGTTTGAATTACAACGAAAAAAAATTTGTTAGATTATACATTTATCGAGGAAGTATGACTATACATTTATACTTTTTTTCTATATACCTTAATGCAAGCAAATATAATTTTAATGTTTGAAACTAGCAAAACGTTTATTACAAAATTCCCTTTTATGGAAGTAAAGATTAGAAATTTTATCAAGAAGATTTCGGACCATTAGAGTCTACTCTCTGAATTAAATTTATAAGTTGCTATTTTATAAAATAGTAGAAAAATTTCAAATGACCACCTAAATCCCAACTGGATAAAAAAAACTACCCGCAACCGTAATTACGTCGGACAAAACTATCGAAGAGTATTTACTTTAAGATTTATTTCATCCGCTAAATCCTGAAAGATCTTTTGTCTCTTAAGAAGCGACCAGTAAGGAGTTCTGTAAATCCTATATAGTAAACCTTGTATAGTAAGCCTTGTGGATTGATCTTTCAAAGTAAAATGCATGTGAGCAATCGTCGTACTTATTGTGTTCTATATTTTATATTTTAAAAGGTTTATTTTATATAAATATTGGGAATTAAGAGGTATATTAATTTTCTTCATTTTCTCGCTCTGATAAAGAGAAACAACGCGACGTTGATACCCACTTAACACGTAGTGTCTCGAATATTGGAAGGAAGTGGGGAACGAAGTGTTTTAACAAAATATGTTGTCTCTCCTACCCTATTATGCAGATACAGTGTGAAACTAAAAGAGATTTATACACTAAAACAACGATAAATATTATATATGTATTTTTAAGAGTATAATATTTTTAGACGTTTAATAATAATTTAGCATATAAATTTTATTTTTATGTAATCCGCTAAAAAATGGAACATTCCATTAGAAATTAAATTTTTTAATCGTATTTTAATGACTAAATTTTTTTTTTTACTTCATTATTTTTTAATTCGTAAAATAAGGCCAATAGTCTCACATTTAAAATGCTTTAGTTAAATATAGTATAGCTCGCTTTACTCATCTTTGTTAAATTAAGAAAGATGTCGATCGATCCCTAAACTAAAAGGCTATCCTCGATTTCCCGATTTATTCTTTCCTGGAATCCCTTTGATCTACTGAATCTATCGAGTTTTAAGTATGTGTTTTACTTTATTGAGCCTGTGATATATATGCCGTTAGTATTTTATTACAATTCTAGAAAAAAAACATAATAAACACGTAAAAAATAAATCACAAAGTTAACCTTCAAGAATATAGTTTTAAACATTTCAAATTCTGAGTAATACTTTATTGTATGGATTTTTTTGGAGTTCCACAGGTGACCATGGATTACTACTAAACTGTTCAAAAAGTCAAATAGAAAAAATAACATACTTCAATTATAAAGAAAACAAACAACTTTAAGTAAATTTTAAAAAAACTAGCTACAAATGTAACCGCTGTTCTAGAAGTAAAGTCTACGAAGTAGAATCGTAGACGTGTCTACGGCGTAGACTTTATATAGCTTTTTAATATTTTGATATTCATTTTACCGCAATGGCGCTGCAGTACATGGTCTGGTCTGAAAATACCACTAGAACAAGGAAATAATTTTTCCTGCGTTGGGTTCCGCCACTTAGCACGCATTCTTAAAATTGGGCAAAAAAGGGGGACAGAGACAAATAATAAGATAGGAAGAATAATATTCTAATATGGTTTTTTAGTCTCCAAAATATATATCTATATTTCACAGGTTAGATTACTACTCTATTATTATTCTATATACTATCTAGATTTAATTTATCCCGTGACAAACAAACACACAATAACACTTTAATTATCATATTTTAAGCACAGCTCCGCTGCACTCCCATCGTTTGTACGAAATTGAGAATAGTGCGTCAACAAAAGCAGCACCAGTAGCACAATGAACTATAGGGGAGTACACTCATTGTATCTTTTGTGTATTTTTCAACGAAGCAGCGAAATAAACTTTTGGTTTTTTAGTAATTTATATTAAGTCTCAAGTTTGATTAAAAATGAGATGTCGTATATAATTATATAATATTTTAAATTTTATTCGTCAATTATTGTTTTATACAAATTTGTATAATAATTACTAACTACATATAGAATTGACCTCGAAATCCCTTCGATCATCATTTATAAGTGATGCCATTGGAGAATAGTGGAATAGCGTCTAACTGTAAACGTGTAGATTGTGGATTCGATCATCACTAAAGGTAATGATTACAATAAAATTATTTCTATTTCTCAGATATAGTTACGCTACCTACGCTACGTTACGTTAATCAACATTAATTATCACAAAATTAAACAGAAAATGACTTGTAGGTTAAAGTTCTGGTTGAACTTCTGCCATTCAACACGCAATACCTCCAGAATTCGGTGGAAAGTGGTAGTACTAGGTTCCCTCTGCCTACCCTGCTATGTGCGGGATACAGCGTGAAGCTGCTTTTTTTAAAAACAAGGTAGTACTTTCAGATATATGTTATCTGATGCAAAGTGTGGTTATTATATAATAGAAATTTTAACTAGGACACGACCGGCCTCAATTACGGAATCTTTCCTGCCTTATACTAAGTAGGTTACGAGGCAGCTTTCACTTTCACGTATGAAAAAATTAAACGCAGTAAACAAATCTAACCTAGTTTCGCATTAAGTAGTCGTAAAACTACATTGCAGTTAGGGTTATAGCGCAGTGTCTCTAGCTCTGAAGGACTCATTTCATTTACCTGTATTATTATTATTTTTTTTATATTGGTTAAGGCCAGCCGTGGCGCAGAGGCACATGCATGTTATGGGTTTGATTGACTCTTGAGAAAATGAAATATTTAATATTTTAATTTCCTCGCTTTAACAACGAGGCAAAGCCCGGCGCTGAATTCCGCCACTCAGCCCTCAATAATTCCAGACTTTGGCGAAAAATGGGCAACTATGGAAAATGTCTTAATGGAAACGGAGTGTATTAACACTAGGTTCTCAGATTGCCTCTGCCAATAATAGTATCAATGGGATACAGCGTGTAGCTAATATAAATAGTAGCTTTATTTATCGGTTTTATTCTGCGATCAAATGGCATACATGACTGTCTGAGGTAGACCAAAGCCACAAAAAAATCTATGTAAATTTGATAATATAATAGAATAAAACTCAAAAAATTTATAAAATAACATCAAAAGTTTAGCTTTTACCTCTCTCAACGACTTCCAAAGATCTCGCAACAACTGCCATAACCTTAAATATTAATCTTTACTTAAGTAACCTTTATTCGACTTTGTAATCAATGATATCGATAGGGCTGATATTTGATATCTCGGAAATACCTTTCATTATATCGAATGATATCCTTATCTTTTACAGATATTTAAAGTACTTTGTTGAATTAGATTTTTTTGTCAAAACTAGTATGATTATAAAATACAAACGTAATCTTAAACGATTGTACCATTGAAGGTTAATGGTTAATGGTGATTTTGATATTTTTCTACGAATAAGAGTGCCCTTAGCTATTATGATCGTTAAAATCATGATTATATCTTACGGAAGTACAGTCTCTGGAATAATATATAAAAATAAATATTATCCGTTATCTTCCCCATATTTTACAAAAAATGCATGAAAAAATGGGAGTATTGAAGAATTATTAACGTAACAAGCGTACAAGAACTTCCACGTAGTTCGATAAGAACTAACAGTTTAATTAGCTAGAGAAATTGAACAGTTTTAAAAAGCTTTGTATATATATATATATATATGGAATTGAATATCTATACCTCGCACTATCTCACTCAAGAGTCTAACCACCTTTGACCTAAAGTAATTTCAACAGCATATTCCCGAAATCGAACCCACAATTACCACGACCGACGGCGTATTATTAAAATTAATGTTTCATTATAACAAAATTCTAATTCAACACACACCAGAGTCTAATTCAACACACACCAGAGTCGGATCAATTTCGCAAATGTAAAATAAACATTTATAAAATCGCAAAAAAACATAAGGGCTGATGGAAAATCCGTGTTCTCGGTCCCTGACCTGCTTTTCTGCAATGCAAACAGTTCAGTATTTACACTATTGTAGGGTTTTTCGTATCCTAAGGGTAAATTGGCGATGTTGACTTAAATTTACGTTAAAAATAATATAGTTCGTGTATTGATTTTTATTTTATTTCTTATGTATTTTAGTTAATTTAATCTCATACACATAAGGTTCCCATATAGGATCTTTTTTTTTTCAAAGTAAGAATAGAGTAATACACTTATACTCAATTAAATTGTTAGATATCAATTTGTTAGCATATTATCATAATTATGATCTAATAATGTCATTCATCAACACAAATAGCATAAAAACAATCACATCTCTGAAAAAAAACATTGAACTATAAAAAACAAACAACAAAATTCCGACATTGGCCCAAACAAAAGTTGGAAAACAGAGAAATAATTATAAAATCTCCATTATAAGCTCAGGAATTCGAAATATTCAAATAACATTAATGTCCTGTAGTGTCCGTTTTAGTGTTTTCTAGTGTCCTAACTCCCGTTAAACATCTCAAAACTGTTGGAAATTAAAAGTTTGGGCACGTGTGTAGCGTACAGCGAACGCGGCCGGACGTGAAAAGTTTTCACTTACTCCGCGAAACACTGTTCGAATTTTATGACTCAAGTTGGAGAGGCTAGTGTATGCATGGTATGCGGGCTTTAAACTGAATTATACATGGTAAGTTATGTTGGATAGTCCATTTATCGAGGACAGTTGTTTAATGCAACCAGATCAGTGGATTTGCGGTCCAGATGTACTTAGAATGAGTCCTACACGACTATTAGTTGTCTTCTTTTAAAGACATAAATGAAGTCGTAGGTAAAAATTACAATATAATAATGAGATAAAAAGTATTCTAAAAGAAATATTTGTAAGAAAATGGCTTTAAAAAAGAGGCTAAAACGGCCTCTTTTCATTTCTTCGCGCTAGTGTCGGGACACAGTACGGTGTTGAGTTCCGCCAGTCAATTTGTAATGCTGCCAGAATTTGGCGGAAATTGGAGGGGGAGTATCTTGACACTAGACGGCTACTGCCTACCCTGCAATGTAGAGATATAGCGTAAAGATGAAAAAAAAAAAGATTTTAAATGAAAAATAATATCTCAAAAAAACATATAAATTCTGTTCTTAAACTGAATTCCGTTTTCATTTAGCCCTAACTGCTTTTGACCGGAAGTTCAAATATTATTGAAAAGAATTGCCTTTGGTCCCAACAAAGGCCTTGGCTGACAAATAGATGATTTGGGGCAGTTATTGTTATTGTCAATCAGTTGGGCAAGTTAGTGTCAATTCTGTTCTGTGTAGTTTGGAGGGTTTGATAAGAAATTGTGAAGTGTTTCTTGTGTTGATATATATATTATATCTATGATTTTGTAATATTTTCAATTTTATTATGAAAATGAATATAAAAATTAGTTTCACGCTTTATCCCCCATGTGTCATGGCAGAGGAACATAATGTTAAGACACTCCATTCTATACTTTCCGCCAAAGCTTTAATTGGGTAGTAGCGCAAAGTGAAGTAGGGAAAGTGGGGGACGGAATGTCTTAGCGATGGGCTTTCAGGTTCCCTCTGACTAATAATCACCAAAATTCGCCAAGCAAAAGTCGCGCAATTTTGTAAAAAATATATACTAGAAATCGAACCTACATCCTTTACATGTACAAGCTACATAACTGTACATTCACATAGTCGATTATAACATATCTATATGTTAGAATAAATTACGAATATAAGCACCTATCCACATTTAAATAATAGCTTCAATTTCCAAACGGTATAAAATCATTAGTTTCGCAATTACAATTGACGGATTGAAAGCAATCATTGTAAGTTCAGTATGGAGGATTAATTATCACTCGTATTTCAAGAAACGTTTCAGTTTCTGGATCTTACATTGATTTTGTTAATTGAATTTGTAACCTACCTAACACATATGTAAGTATTTCTTATACATGTCAATGTCTTATATTTAAGAATGTAAGAATTGGGTTGATGTATATTTTTATGTCTCTTTCGTACTGTGAAATTTAGACGTTATTTTATTTGTAAGTTTTAGTTAGTATTATTTTTTTCATTTCTTCGCTCTGGTACCAAGGTAAAAATAGCGTCGTTGAGTTCCGCTTACCTCAGCCACTCAACACGCAATGCCTTAAAAAGGGGAAAGTCGACAACCCAGTGTCTTAACAGTAAATTCTTCCTACCCTGCTATATGCGGGACACAGCATAGTGTTAAAAATAAAAAGATGATAATAACAAATATAAATAAAAGTGTAGTTAGACCAATCTGTCATCAATCTCTTCATGAACTTAATGAAATATCACAACAGTGAGGACGCACTGGTGCGTGTTGCTTTGGGTGGGGGACGCCCTAACTTGTGGTGCTTGTGGTGTAATGTCGACCTAGTTCGGGCTGGTACGAATCCTTTTAAGCAAGACTTCCTTGTCAATATGTCGCTATATCTTACACATAGAAGGGTAGGCAAAGGGAACCTGGGAACCTACTGTTCCATCCCTCGATACGCAATATCTAAAATTGCAATAGAAAATTGAGAACAGAGAATCTTTCAACTAAAATATCTTTACTTTAGTAATAATATCGTATAATCATAATTTAAAGACCTATTGAATATAATATAAATTCTAACAATATACATTTGCATTTGTATGTCCATTGAAACGGTATTCTAACACTTCTAAATAAACCTAAAAATTCTGAATTTTCGTTATTCAAAGCCTAGATTGTCATTTTCTATACTAAAATATCAGTTTCACACTTTCACAATGAAACAAAATACCTTATATTTCCTCTATATTGGAAGCATTTAGGTTTTTCTATTATTTTTTTTATTATTATAGCCTAAAGTGAGCTCGTATAGTTTACGCCAGTTCCAAACTATCCATTTTCGGTATTCGACATTTGCGGTGCTACTTGCTAAATAAATGTGAAATTATTTCCACAGTAGTATTTCAAAATGTTTATTAAACCGCATTTAATTATCGTACTCATATGTAAATAAATTGAATTTGTACATTTTAAGTTGAATATTGGGGCCAGTGTGAGTTTAAACGCGATAGGTTGTAAGTTCGATTCTCAGTCGATGAAAATAAATATTTAATGTTTCAATTTCTTCGCCATAGTGTCAAGCCTGTCCTGCTACATGCTACAGCGTATAGCTAAAAGAAGTAACAAAATATTTTTCACATTGTTTCTACATATAGTTTTTAAATTTGTTTCATTGGGGATCCTTGAATGAAATTGAACTTGCACTTGATAAGCTTTCATACCCTCCAACACAACTGGCACACATCCATGACATATTAAATAGTTTTTTCTGTTCTCTTTTAATTTAAGCAAAGATATAGCGAATTTAGCGAAGAACAAAAAAATATTTTCTTCAAAAGTCCACTTTCATTTGGTGAAAGTTATTTGTTTTTTTTTTACTCTTTAAATTAAGAATTGAATTCACTATAAGCAACAACAAATACAAAAAAAATATTACCTCTATTATCGTAGACGAAAAATTAAAAAACCACGAAGCTTACCAAACAAAATATATAGTTATTCCAATACACCTACAATACAATAATTCTCATATCATATTATAAAGAATATCAAAGCTTTTGAAATTTCACAGAAAACTTATCTTATTTCCATATATTTTAATGATCGTACTCCAGTACGTACTTACTATATGTAGGTACAAAGGACTTTCTAAGTCAGTTGACATAAGCTGCCTTCTGTCAAAACAGTGATAAGGTACTTTGATAAACTCACACAATTACATTAAAGCTTAAAATAGCTTGGAAGAAAATTTTTCACCATTTTTTTCATATATTTACGCAACATTTAAAAAATGAAATGTAATTATGTATTTTTTTTTATTTTTTCTTTGCATATAAATGTATAGATGTGTCATTTACTGATTTCATATTATATTATTAATGCTATAATTTATTTTAGTTGTGGTTGCGTTTAAATAACCGTATATTATCGTAGCGGTAATAGTAATTAGTTAAATTAATTTAGTAAACATGCCTGCAATGGATTTGAATATGGAAACACCCCTTGTGATTAGTCGTTATTTGTAATAATTATAATAACAACATGAAACATGAAAGATATAGAATTAATTTAAATATAATTATTGTATAGCATAGAAAAAGAATAAATATGCTTTAGCATCAGCTTTACCCTTTTTCTCGTATAATATGATAGGATATGATGGGGTTTGGAAGTGTCTTAGCGTGAATGGAGTTTCTTAACGTTAGGTTCCCAGGTTCCCTGTAGCTTAACCTATCATAGAAAAAAATATATATCAGGGTGAGCTCAGTGTGGTGTTGTCAGCTCTTCACTTTAGTTCTAAACGTTGCATTTGTGTGTCGAACTTATCACAGTGTTTGCTTATAAAACAATTAGAATCGAATCCATGACTAGCGTGTACAGTACGAAGTCCCATGCCACGATGGCTTTGCAATGATTGAAACATTGGTAATTTTAATTTTCAATCAAAAAAATTTTACAACCTTAATGTTATTTCTATTTAAAATTGAAAGCGAATGAAATAGGCTTTTTATATTCGTACAACCCTTTTTAATTTTTGTTCTTCAGTAAATAACTTCGACCTTTTGTGACTCGTTATTGAATTGAAAAACAGTATTGTTAAAATATACATTATTTTTATTTATTATTCATTATCTAAAATATAATATTTAAAAGTAATTTCAAAAAAATATTGTATTAGTCAATTTCTACATTTTTTCTATAATTTATTCCAGTTTGAATAGAAAAAATAAGTACTAAGTGATTGTATAGTTCAGTCAAAATAAACATTTCAATCAACAAAAATTCACACTGCTATTTATAGAGACTTTAGGTAATTCGAATTATGTGGAAGATAAAATTTACTGTTTTTTAATTTATTATTTTCGGTGTTTTGAGAAAAATAAATAAATCTGTAATTAAGACAAAGTTGTAGATAATAAAATTTTGAACAATTTTTTTAACTTTTTTGTCAGAATCTCTAACTTCAACGAGGACAGTCGCTAATGTTAAATTGACAACTGATTCCAGGACTCCCAGACCTACGTAATTTTAGAAAAATTGAAATTTCGAGGATTAATAGCCTATATGTAGATTTCTTAACTACATATGGACTGTATGCTATGCGGTAAGGCCCTTTAAGAGTCCGCAAAATTTCAGCTTTTCTAAAATGACGTAGATCTAGGGGCCCTGGGTTCTTAGGCTACCAAAATAAGTAATTAATGTGTTCTCATTACTTGTTTTGATATTAGTGTTATTTATAACGGTAAAAAACTACTTAAAACATGTACTCTGATTTTTGTTTTAAAATAATTTTTAATTTAATATTATACTTTACCTCGCTAGCTTAGTTAAATGAAAATAGTTAAAAGTTATATATGAACTATTACATATTATTCAAAGTATTCGAAGTAACTTTGACCGCTCAGTGGCTTACGGTGGCAATAAAACGTGATGAAATATAGTCTATATATCGCACCTTTAGAATTATAGTGACCTCATAAAAAATACCATGATTTTAAGAAAGAAAGAAATAATATAAATAAATAAAAACGTAATTATACAAATCTTTATCTATCTTATATTTTTAAATATATATAGGTATAATTNATACATTATTTTTATTTATTATTCATTATCTAAAATATAATATTTAAAAGTTATTTCAAAAAAATATTGTATTACTCAATTTCTACATTTTTTCTATAATTTATTCCAGTTTGAAAAGAAAAAATAAGTACTAAGTGATTGTATATATAGTTCAGTCAAAATAAATATTTCAATCGACAAAAATTCACACTGCTATTTATAGAGACTTTAGGTAATACTAATTATGTCGAAGGTAAAATTGACTTTTTTTTAAGTTATTATTTTCGGTGTTTTGAGAAAAATAAATAAATATATAATTAAGACAAAGTTATAAACAATAAAATTTTGTACAATTTTTTTTAACAGTCGCTAATGTTAAATTGACAACCGTCAATCTATAGACTGAGATTCCAGGTGCTCCCAGACCTACGTAATTTTAGAAAAATTGAAATTTTAAGGATTAATTCTTAGTCTACATGTAGATTATTAACTACATGTGGACTGTATGCGGACTTACTAACTTGAAAATGGGCCCTTTTAGAGGTAAGGCCCTTTAGGTGTCAGCACAATTTCAGCTTTTCTAAAATGACTTTGATCGATCGATAGGGGCCCTGGGTTCTTAGGCTACCAGAATAACTAAATAATGTGTCCTCGTTACTTGTTTTGATATTAGTGTTATTTATTACGGAAAAAAACTACTTAAAACATGTACTCGCTTTAAAATAAAATTTACTTTAATATTAGACTTTACCTACAGCTTCGCTAGCTTGGTTAAATGGAAATAGTTAAGAGTTATATATAAACTACTACATATTATTCAAAGTATTCGAAATAACTTTGACCGCTCAGTGGCTTACGGTGGACATAAAGCGTGATGAAATATAGTCTATATATCGCACCTTTAGAATTATAGTGACCTCATAAAAAAATACCATGATTTTAAGAAAGAAAGAAATAATATAAATAAATAAAAACGTAATTATACAAATCTTTATCTATCTTATATTTTTAAATATATATAGGTATAATTTTAATGGTGCGATATGCTCTAAATCTAAATTTCCATACAACACAATAACACTTTTTCCTTTCCAATTAGTTCCTGTGATTAGTGTGCTCAACCAATCCAAACATCTGTTTTATAACTTTAAATGAAAAATTTTTCAAATTGTGACCAAAAATACAAATTTATTAGAAGAAATATCCACGAAGATTAAAAAACACAAACAAAACTATAAAATATTTATTTATAGCGAATTATAGTGTAAAAATAAATCTATATAAATGAATTTGGCTGATCTCGTCGCCACGCCATGGCGCCTTTGGTGCGTTGAAGTAGAAACACTGACTCAGGTCTAACCAACCAAACGTTAATATGTAATATGTATATATATATATTACAAATTTATTAATGTTATTTTTTTTTCATTCTGTATTTTGTATATAGCAGAGCAGGCACAGGATCGTCTTAAAACACTCCGCTGCCCACTCTCTGCGGAATTCTAGAGGGTTTACGTGTTGAGTGGCGGAACTTAGCATTAAGACTGTTTTCCAATTAATTTTTGAACGCGGAACGGAACGCCGCAACTTGCCCGCTACTTAACATGAAATGCTTTCAGAATTCGCTGAAAAGGGTATCGAAAGTATCTTATAGGAACGGAGTATCTTAACACTAGGTTCCTTCTGCCTACCCTGCTATAAATTTTTCAACAATAACACCATACTCCAAATATTAATAATAGTTAAACGCGTTAACACATAGAATTAATCGATTAATTAATTCAATTCGAATCATATTAAACCATTTGCGCCACCGTCGAGCGATACATCCGTTAGAGGTTGACGATTTCCGGTTGATGGTGGATGAGGCGCTACAGCAGTGTAGGCACCCTCGTAATGAGTACTTCCGGTGATAATTTGTGATTGAAATTGGTTTTGGTCTTAGGGATTTGTATTATTTGTTATTATGTTTTTTTGATAACATATAATAAAAATAACGTATGGGATTTGAACTCGATCTTATTAGACGGTATACAAAATACGTGGCAGAACTCAACGCTAGACTTTTGTCTTGATATCAGAGCGAAGATATGAAAATATTCACTAATATTATCGAACCCACAAGCACCTAGTTACTGCGACACTACGGTTTCAGTAAATACAATATTTCATACTATTAAATCTGCAACTTATCTTACACAATTATGCAAATGTTTAATTTAAAATATTGAAGCTGATTGTCTCCAAATTAGGAACTTATTATCATTTTGATGTCGTTCCTACATAATAATCTCTGATGGTTCTGGAAATTGGAATAAATTACGTTATAATTGGAGGGTGGTTCTTTTTACCTGTCCCCGTGAACTTTTATACTGGTAATTTTAACGTGAGCTCCTTGATTCCATTAGATTGGTGGCGCGGTCTAATGAAATTAGTATTTTAATAATACTTTTAAGCTTATGTATATAAAATTTGACTATTTTTAGGTATATTTTTGAGGAGGTATTGGCAAGTCGAAATATGAGGTTGATATGTTATTTATATTATTATTTTTACTTCCAGCTCCAATTCGTAAGGAACCAATATGCTCAACCAACTAAATAACATACCAAATTTTAGCGTTACACTCCCCGGATTTAGATGAAACCTTACAGAAATAACATGGCTTAAGATGAAACTTTACAGAAATAACATGGCTTAAGATGAAACTTTACAGAAATAAAGGGATTTTATATAATTTGTCTATAATATAGCAATAAGTTTAAGCGGGCGAAGCCGCCTTTGGGTAACTAGTCCTTTCCATATATGGGAAAAGTAGCAAAGAAACTAGAAAGTATAAGGTATTTCTTTACCAGCCGACACTGTGCTACGTTACTGACATGTACAATTTTACAAATTTCAACTTTCTCAAGGAAACTGACATCCACGATATAACGTTGAACATTCACAAATTTCGTTTCACATACAAAATGTAGCGAAAACGTTCTGTATTCAGTATTTCACAACATTTAGGAAGTATGTCGTAATTGCTTCCAAAGCGCGTCCTCCTTTCAGAGATACACCCGTCTTTCTTTAGGCACTGGAAAAAAATTTTTAGATCATGTTGAGCTTTCAAAATAGTCTAAAATAAGCAGTATTTTTGGTTCTGTAACCATTTTACAGGTAGCGAGTGGAAGATTTTTGGAAAAAAATGCCTATAGAACAGTTCTTAAGAGAGTTGTGGCCTAGATGCTTTGAATATCAAAAGATCGTGCATCTAAACGACGTAGCTCACTATTTGACTGGTGTTCGTCTTAGATGTTGTATGTAAGATATTTTTTTTATTTTAATATCATCCTATATAAAAAATTGTATTTATATTTTTGTATTTATTAGTGTTTTAGTTTTTCTTCATGAACTCTTCAAATTCTAGTAAGTAAATAAAGTTTTAGGATTACTTTCTCCGTCTAAATAAAACTTTCTATTCCCACATAAATTATGAAGTAAATACTTCCCTCCCTTCACTTTCCCTTCCTTTCCACACTTCCCGCCTAATTCTTGAGGCATTGCGTGTTGAATGGCGAAACTCAACACCCGAATTAACCTCGTTACCAGGGCGAAAAAATAAAAATATTATATTAAATATTTCATTTCCTTGAGTGGAAATCGAACCTACCTACTAAAATACATTTGTGATGACACATTAGATACCACAAAAGTTATTTCATTGCAGATTTTTTCTATCAGGCAACCTTTTTCTTACATATTAAAGGTAACTGTAAAAGTTATTATAGTGGCGAGAACTGACACCTACGCATGGCTGTATTTTAAAGAGCCTAACTACAAAAATAAAAGTGGCTCTCTAGGGTGGTACCACCCTAGATTTTTTTTTATTTTTCATTGCAACACTGTACACGATCCTGTTTAATAGATTATTAAAGGAGGTGACATGATAGCCTAGTTTATGTTTAAATTTTCAATATTTTATAGTAATCTTTAAATTTGGTATAATTTGGACAGATATCATCATCATCATGATCAACAGCCATCTTTTGTCCACTGCTGGACATACACAATTCTTGCCACGACACTCGATCCAACACACATGCATACAAATTAAAAATAGGAACAGAACCCAGAACTGTCGCCACCACGACCCCATATATCGGTTTCCACAAACATAATTGACGTACGACATTAATATTTTTATGAGCTACTCAAGAGATGTTCCCATTAAAAGAAATGAGTTCTATTGATTTTCCGTAACACGAGTAAGAGTATATTATTATTTTTGCTGCTTAAGCTTTATTTGTTTGTTTGACGTTAAGTGTCTTACTTCCCCATTAAAAATACATTTTCATTTATGTTCATGCAATACAATATTATTTTCTTTGCCAATTACGCTGTAGTGGCACAGTGGATGTATTTGAATGTTAATTTGTGATTGTCGGTTCGATTTCTATTGAAAAGAAGTATTATATTTAGGTAATTTATATATTTTCTGTTTTGATGAAAGAAAATGTGGCGTTGAGTTTCACTATTGAACACGTAAAGCCTCGAAATCGGCGAAAAGCAGAGAGCAATGTGTCTTAGGACTAGGTTCCCTTTACTTACCTACTTATAAGTGTGAAAAATGAAAACGGCATCTCAAGACCGATCTCAGACCTATGTTTATAAATGAGGGCTTCAGAAGTCAGAACTTACTTTTCTATAAAACCTCCATCATATGAACATTAAATAAATATACGGATATGTAAATAAATAACACATTTATATCCATTTACAAGAGAGGCTTTTCATTTTAATACCAGCTTTATATATGTAACTAAAATTTTATTCCCGACTAAAAAGCAGTTTTGTATGCACACGTATAAAAGAAATACCTATTTTATGATCAAACATCAAAGTTTTAGTGGAGTCTAAAGGTTTATGTAAGAGAAGTTCATAAGAGGTTTTATATCTGAATTAGGTGTATATTCAAATTTATGTACTTGTTGTTCTTTTTTTTTGTATTTTCTTCTTCTTTGTTTTAGTTTAATGCTGTATCCCGTATATCCATAGGGTAAGTATAAGGAGCCTTGTATTAACATACACCTCCCCCCAATTTCTGCCGAATTATGGAGGAATTGCGTGTTGAGTGGCGGAACTCAACGCCGCATTTTGCCTCGATACCAGAACTAAGAAATAAAAATGTTAAATATTTCATTTCCTCATTGGTATGAAACCCGCAACCTGTCGTGTTTACACTAACATGCCTGCCTGCTGCCTCTGCGCCGCGAATAGTATTTTATAGCTTACTGTGATATCATTTTTCATATTAGGACCTTTTATAGAATTTATATGCTGAGTAATGAAATTCAAAAACTAATATTTCTATAACTTCTATGTAACTATTATGTATGAAAAAAATCATAAATATTTCGTAGACGAATATTACTATTTTACTATAAAATATATACAAGAGGGATTGATAAAACAATAATCCCTAAGTAAAGTATCAAAAGTGAGAAATTTCAAATGATTTTGAACTACTAAGAAGTGTAGTTTTATTTACAAACAAGTAAGTTTTTAAGGGAATCTGGGAACCTAGTATAATGACGTCTTCACATAATATATGTATAAATACAACACGTCTTATTATACTCAATGCTCGTACACGCTAAGAAACTTTTAAGTAGAGACTTCTATAGTTCAAAGGCAAATCTTAAACAAAGACATAGAATAGATATAAGAAGGAAAGTTTAAAGTAATAATAGTTTTGTTTATAACTTAGCTTTTTGAGTATGAAACGGTAAAACTTTTTCGATATAACAAATTAATATTTTAGTGTCGAGATAGCAGAGTTTTGAGGTTATCTCAAAATAGTTTTGTTAGCTTGAATTTTATTTTTCTTGCTATGTAAAATTTTGAAATAATTTTAACTTCACGTTGTATCCCGTACACAGCAGGGTAGGTAGAGGGAACCTAGTGTTAAGACACTCCGATATATTTTTAATAATGATATTTTTAACAATTTGTCTGCTCTAATTTCTTTACAAATGAACGGCCATAGTGATATTAAGAAGGTAGGGGAGAAGTAAGATCTTTAGAGTGAGGAACTGTTCCGCTCTTGTCCTAATACTAGGTTCCCAGGTTCCTTTGCCTATCTTGCAGTGTGAAGTAACAGCAAACTGTTTAATCTTTTTTATTTATATAAGTAATATTGCTTACTTCAAAATCTCCAACCTTTATAAACAAACTAAAAAAATGTTTACTATTATATATACAATCTAATATAACAAAAGTAAATATTCTACATATATAATCTAAAAAGAACTTTAAATTCAATCCAGGGAAGCAATATTTAATCTTCGATCGAATTCGATGCGGGTGACACAGACCCGGAGTGTTAGTATGTATTTGCTGTAGTCGTTTCTGTAAGTCTCGAGCACTTTTATAGCCCCTATATCCTTTTTCATGAATCAAAATACAAAAAATGTATAGAAATTTCTCTTATGTTATAGTTATAGTTAAAGTTTATACAGTTATTTTATTTTAATTATTAGACAATATACGACGTTGAACTCCGCCATTTCTTGAAAAATAGGCGGAATGTGGGGGACGAAGTGCTCTAGGTTCCCTTTTCTTCCCTGCTTAATGCTAGATAGAGCAAAAATATTATTTTAATTCTTTAATTATAATTGACTGCTAAAATACTTAAAAACTTGTTATCTCATGCTATATTATAATTTCAAATCGCATCGATAGTTTTCTCTACACTCTCCATTTATAATGATGACGATGATTTTTTAAATGATAATTGATCTCTACTATTAACTCTTACTGCTTAAAGTGAAGCACTTTTATATAAAATATTAATAAAATATTCATGGCACTTAAGAATATTAGCTAATCATACATTTTTATAATAGGTGGCTCCATGTATTTTATTATATTTTTTTATTTTGTAGAGAACTTTGCCGTTTTTTTTTTGTTTACAAGCAGTTATTTTTTATTTTAATACTTTTCTTGTTATGCATTGTTTTTACTTAAAAATATTTAATAAACGGACACAATCGACTAAAAGAGTATTCCTAATTCCTAATCAATTAATTTTACTAAATTCGTAAAACCTACAAATCTAAGTCTGTGAATATCACTTAAGAATAATATAAAATGAACTTCCTAGAGTACGAATTTCTCAATCCAAATCAAGGTACTGACAACAAGACCCGATTAATTAACATGCAAATGAACTTGTAGCCTAGCTTAGTATTTGGAGAAACTTAGATCTTGGTCTTATTTCGATTACTATGTAAATATATGTATATCCTTGTAAGGAAAATAATAATCCGTTTGTTTATATTATTGTAGGAATATTTTAATTATTAATCGTTTTTAATGAATATTATGTTAGAATCAAGAAAAAATTATAAAATCTTAAAATGATTTTTAATGAGAGTTTTTCACAATTTTCATAGTCGTCTATGAAATGAAACAAACATATCATCAATTTTTAAATACAATTACAAAAGCTTTCGTTAATCTTGAACTAATGAATTGATAAGTAGCTAACAACTCTATATACATTTTCTCTACATTAACTTTCCTTTCATTTTATTTTAATTTCGATTGTCGGTTCATACCGAAGTAATATATACTTCGATATGAACCACGATGAGCTTTAAGAAAAATATAATAGTGAGCTTACAACAGAGTAATTAATGAGCCTTGCATAATTTGTAGGGCGTTGTACTCGAGTATTTTCCGTTTACAAGTATTAAAGATGATTTACCGCAGTGGTAGGCTGTTACATGGTGGATGTAGTGGGTTCGTTTTTTTTGTATTGTAAATAGTTTTTTAAATGTAAATATATTGTGATTAATATAAATTGTGAAGATAAATGTAATTTTGTTATTTATATGTGTAATTAAGTATTTTTATGCAAACTATATATGTGTTATTTGCATATATTTTCTTATAATGTTCAAATTAATATTGAGAAGTAATATTAATACTGTGGATACAATATTTTTGTTGTGAAATTGTGAAAGATCGACCAAAATCTTCAAAGTACGAAACAATTTATTTGCTTAGATACAACTTGACACAGCTTTTTCGTCGGTTTCATAACACAAACAACGAACTTTCACTCGTTATTTTTAAAGATATCAACTTTGATTACATTTACGATACAAAAATTGTAACATATATTTTATTAAATATTAATTCTAAATTTATGACTGAAATCATGAAATGATTTTTATATATATATTTTTAAGTTAGTATGAGTATTCGGTGGGTACGTTAAATGAAGTACTTACAATGTAGCGCAAAGGGGGCACATAGCCGAGAGCGCACGAGTGCTCGCCCGCCGCCCGGCCGCGCCACCGCGCTACCGCATGGCGCCAAGCCGCCAGCCCGCGCGTCCACGGCTCCGGCCGCCTCTCGGTCCACGTAACGCCACGCCGAACAGTCCGACTGTCGAAAATATCCACAAATCACCAACTAACCAGAGCGGCCGGAACGCGCGCCGGACCTCCACGGCCCTCAATTATGTATGGGGGACTTCGGCACGCGCTCTGTCGCATTGCAGGAGACGAGCTCGCATCGCTCGAGCCGCTCTCTACGTCTCATTTTACATTTTATATTCGGAATCGCTATCGATTCGGATACTCACATTAGCATGCCAGCGTCGGCCTCTCGGTTATCAACTAGCGTTAACGTAAACGGTCGCGTACATTGTGTCAGGTGGCGGTCACATGCGGGCGCGGGCGCGGGCGGGTGGGCCGGCCCGGCTGAGCGGCTGCCGGGCCGCTGCCTCCGCCGAGAGCGGCGTCGCTTGCTAAATGAGGCGTCCGGGGCGCGAGCGTCGCACGACACGCGCGTTCGGCACTGCAAGCCGCCACTGAGGAGGGGCGGCCCGGGCGCGCTGCCCC
>JAKRZM010000299.1:59512-72656 GCA_036379175.1 Heliconius cydno galanthus
AATATAACAAAGTAAATAAGAACATTCCTACCCAAAAGCGCATTACGAATTTAATAAAAAGTCTTCCAATTGTTGAAATTTTATACTCCATAAAGCTAAAGGAGGGAAAACTATGAAAAATTAAAGCCGCATCTCCGCAGTGCATGGAAAAAACAAATTTTTCGCACTCAGTTAATGTAGACGTGAGTATCATGTTGGGGACAGTGTTCTGTATTCTGTTTGAGTTTGGAGTAATATTTTACCTTCTAATGCATAGTGTTGATATATAAATATATATTTGCTTTTTATTTTTTTACACTATTGCATTTTTTTTCTCATTACAAAAAATTGTGAAAATTACATTACTAAATAACTAATAAACAGTTTGACAGCTTATTTGGCATGTATAGGAAACTTAATGTTAAATGGAAACGAGAACGGAGTGTTCGTTTCTCATTTTTGATAATTTTTGAGATATTATGTTTTGAATGTTGGAACTCAACGTCTTCTGCCTTCTTACCAGAGCGAATGATGAAAGTTATTCACTTCCTGGAATGGGAATTTAAATGTGTTGAATTTTGATTTACTTTGCTCGACCTAATAATATTAATCGCGGCGTTCAGTCCCATCATATCTTAACACTAGCTACCTCACTTCACAATAAAAAGGAAGATAATTAAACAAAAATTAATGCAACTTTGTGAACATGTTACTAATATTATAATTCAAATTCCTAGAAACTTGTGTCACCGTTTACACGCTCTCACCCGTGACTCGTGAGTAAAGACGCTACGTCAAGTATTATGTTTCATAACTTAGTTTAAGAGGCGGCGACTTGCTGTGTTGAGTCGTATAAATAATATAAAGAGGATACTCACTACGTTTTAGCTTATTTCGCTGTTCTTGGCAACTTTGTACGGACAAACTATATATAGTTATATATATGTAGTTTCTTTATGAATATATTGTTAAAGTTGATTGGGCAATTATTAACATTCTTATGATAATTTTGTATAAGTATGTATGTTAAGTAATTTTGACGAGAAAATTATTAATTTGTTTAACTAAATGCTTAATAATTAAGACACTCTATGAAGTTTTCCCCTAAAAGTTCCCAGAACCTCTCTCCCTACTCTGCTATGTGCCGGATACAGTTAGAAAAAAAAACAGATTGAACATGTATGTATGTATATAATTCACAATCAATTTATCCACATAGCAGACACTTTATTGCAAATTTAGTAAAGAGAATCTAGTGTAATCTCCTACTCTACGTTTCTCTGCTCTTCACCTTTAAGTGGCTAAGCTCTACGCTGCGCTTTAGCGTACCAGAGTGAAAAAATGAAATATTTTGTATATAATTATAATTTCGCTGAATGGGATTCGAACTTACTACCACCATGCTTACACTGACACTATGTAACTGTGCTACAGTGTATTCAATGTTATATAACAATATCAATTTTCAAAAATTAATTTTCTATACATTTTCATATGAACAAACTTCAGCACTGGCTATAACAACCGCATACGTTACGAACGTGAAGGAAAGGTCACTTAATTCCTTGAGGGATCACAATGACGACGAAACTTTGTATGGAGAAACTTGTGGGACCTTAACCCTAGTGAAATGTACCCAAATTGGGAACTTCCTTTTTTCTTTAATGCTATTAAACTTTGATGAGAATTTGTTTTTACGAATAATTCATTTTCATACTGTTTTTTTCTCAGCATTACCTTTTGTCCCGCTTATGGTATGGACAGAGTGAACTTGCTATTAAGACACTCAAAAATACTGTATCTACGTATTTTTTTCTTTCACTTTCACTCTTTTTTTCCACATAAATAGGATAGGCAGAGGGAAGAGGGATGAGGTTAAGAAACTCCTTTCCAAACTTTCTCCCCGTATTTTGATGAAAATAATTCATTCCTTATAGCGGGAATTGAATCGACAATTGTCGCGCTTGCAGTCAGATACTATCTTATTGCACTACGATGCCTTGAATTATATTTTATATTATAATATCTAAACACATAGCACTCAAAACTTTGCTGATATTGATTAAGATGCCATCGTAGCAGAAGGGATACATGCATATATGTAACTAGTTGTTGGTATAAATTTGCTCAAAGTAATGCTTGTAACCGAGTTCAAAAACAATTAGGAATTGGTTCCAGTTAAGAAAATAATAGTACTAATAAAAAATATTTAAATACCAAAAACAAGCTAAACAAAATAGAAAGCTAATAAAAATACGATTCGCGCTTGTCCAGTCCTTTATTTTCTATCAAATTTTACATTTAAATACTATCAAAATAGATGCATTTTCCATTTAAATATAATAAGTATATAAGTACAGTAATTTATAAATTATCATCAAAGGCCAGGGATTTGTCGACAAAAGTAGGTCATCTTAATTGTGTCATGTCAAATATAGAGTAGTTCCTTCCGTAGTTTCCATACGGTGTAGTAAATTTTAAACAAACTAATCAAGGCTTAAAATTAACACCCTCGATGCGTTACGAGGATCAGGATCGGGATGTGTCTGAATAGAAAAATATTCGTTCCACGATTTGAATAAACTGCTGGGTTAAGCTTCAACATTTGAAATGTAATATTTAAAAAGTAATAATTAGGAAAATAATACCATTATGCTAAGTTTTCTCTATTTATCCTACTAATTGCTGAAGGTCATCGTGGTGCAGGGGCACATATGTATGGCTGATTGGTTGTGGATTCGAATCCCACTCGAGGGAATTAAATATTAATGCATTGCATCAACTAAAAATTGAACGTATACCCACAAAAACAAGCAAATCTATAAAACTGTAAGCATTTACACACAATCTATAAAAATACCCTAAAATACATGAATATAGATACCAAAGCGATCAAGTTACATAACTTAGAAAGAAATACGAAGAAATACGTCGTTATAACGTCCCGGAGAATTGGTCAGAGTGGGGACGTCCAATTGTTATAACAATTTTTATTTTTAACCGACCTTAAAAAAGGAGGTTATCAATCCGTCAACTATGAATGGATTTTAATGTAATTTTCCATGGGAAGTTATATTATTTCTGAGATGATCTGAGAAGATATTTCTGATAGCAATTATTAGCTTAGCACTATTTTGAAAGAAAGAAAAAAACAACAAATTAAAAGATACCTATATATATTTAGGCTCAGATTCTTTTCTATTCCATAGTTAATATTTTGTAGTAAGTAAAATTTGGCGAAAGTAACTATACGATATTGGAACGTATAAGCTGAACCAATTGCCTTTCATTCCGCTGTATATCCATTATATTTATTGCTTTTTGGATAAGTGGCCTCAAGGCAACTTTATTGGAAAAATTAGAAGATACGTAATGTGGTTTCCAAATTGTTTTAGATGTAGATTGTTGGGATAGGATGAACGGGGTTCTATTTTATTTAATTTTTTGCACTATATCAGTATTTAACATAGTTGGTAGAGTCTAGTGACTTTAAGGTCTAATAAAAAGATTATAAAAAATATTAGATATGTAGGTGACAGAAAAAAATACTATAATTTATGACCCACGGGGCTTTATATAAATATCCAATAAACAACTCTACTAGCAATACTCATAAAATTATTATTCATTTACAATAGAATATTTAGAAATAAATATAGGGCGAAGCTACTAGCAAAGTAATATTTTTATATAGTTATAAATATATCAAATATGGTATTATTTTGCGGAACCTTAATCGACTACTTCTTATAAATGTATTCTCATGGGATTAATTCAATTTTAATATTAATTACATGTAAATTTCGCAGTACACGCACAAATAATTAAATCATGAATGTGCTATTAATTTTACATATCTGCATATATTTTCCTTTTAGAAACCATTTAATTCCCTATGTAAATTGTACATTTTACTCAAAGACTGTATTTAACTGTGTGTACTGTGTGCAAAAGTTGCCAGTTCAATTTTAACTCAGAGTAATTTTGTAACGGATATGTTCAATGCTTCGTTAATTTATTTATGTATGTATATAAAATACATAGGCTTACTGTTAAATATATATTTTATTTTTAGGATTCCGTAGATCAAAAGAAAGTAACAGAACCCTTAAAGGATCAATTCTTTACACTTTAAGTTTAAAAAATCAACTTACGAATTTGTACATATTTAAACAAAAAAATATAAGCTTTTATACAAAATTTTATTGTAATAATTCCAAACAAAAAGCTAAAACTTAATATCATATTTTAAGTTAACTTCTTCAATCTTTGTTCAAATGTAACTACAGTTAGAAACAAAGGTAAGTTAATACAATAGAGCCAAACTAAAAAGTGTAACATACTATCCAATTAATATACCATTGTACTGACTTCCCAGCTCCAGGCCAACTTTCCATTCTACGTTAGAAACATGCATGTTTTAAGATTTCCTGAGACGGCAAATTCACCTTGCGGTATAAATTCTAAATCGTGAACGAATTTTAGATATAATCGCTTATTCTGATATTATATAGGGGAAGAATAGCAAAATTTTGGGCACCATCTTAAGATTCATAGAAGTCTAAAGCCAGCCTCCGAATAAAGACGACAGAATCAGCTTGGTGAGTATTAAAAATTCACTATATGAGTTTTCTGTTATGCACCTCTTACAGTCCTTGCGTCTTCGTGCACGGGGATATAATAAAATGGCGAATTTGGTGCTTTAGCAGAATCTAAAATGTTAGTTCTATGTAGTTATACCTAGTTACTACATATTTTAGTGTAGTAAACAGAAAATCGCCAATTTGAGTCCTATATGACAGTAATTTGGCATTTTAAATGCAAATTTATAAAAAAATCGGTCAAGAGCGAGACAGATGAATAAGTTTTTGGCAAATAACATTAATTTTATATATTACTATTATTTATTATTTACTATTTCTTTAACAGTATTACTGGGCTTCTCAAACAGACTCTAAATTACGGCAGAACTTATCTTAATATAACTTTCATAATGTTAGGCCGTGTTGTCTCGAAAATTGTGTGAATGGTAGGGAATGGAGTGTCTAGACACTAGGTTCCCTCTGCCTTGCTATGCCAGAAAAAGCTATTAAATCTTATATATTACTTTAACTTCAGAATCCATATCAAAATATATAGAAATGACGACACCTTCATAATAGACGTGTTTAACTAACAATAATATTGGCGGAGGGTAAACAGTGAAAAGCTATAATCACTCCGTTGACTAAACTCTGTTTCCTCTTTATGCTGTTGTCGTTTAGAAGGTATACAGAAGTTTTTATTTAGGCTCATTTGGCTTTGTTTTTGTACGTTTATTTAGGCCTTTTATAATTTATTCAGATAGAAATTTGGATTTACTAGGATGTTTTTAATTTTCTTTAATATATTCAACTACTTACATATATATATATATTATGACACTGTAGCACTGCAAACGACGGCATCTATAGGTAAATCGAATCGTTCCTGTAAAATTGAAATCTAATATATAATTGTTTCAAACTTTTTTCCTTTCAAGCCGTCTGATTGCCGCGATCAAATGGAATTAATTATCTCTTACTTCCACCTCAATTTGAAACGAGATATTTATTGTCTTTATCCAACCACTCATGTAAAAGAATATTAAAAAGAGACAGATATAATTTCATCGTTCAGTGTTTTATAAAAAATAGGAACAAAACATTTTCCAGTATAGGAAGTATCGTGAATGCTAACTGGCCTCTTGCCAATAAGCTTGCCACCTTGTATGGAGACTTATCTTAGATCAGCTCGATTTTAAAATCAACTGTATTTTCTAGGTTATAAAGTTGAAATTCAATTGTTAAAATTGATCACCCGATAAGGTGTATAGGCCAAAGTTCTTTCTTTGCTCATGTTCGACGCTAATGCGGTGTAATAGTTTTTACTCTATTCGAAATAAAATGCACGTTTCTTAATATTGCTTTCATTGTGTTTTTTTAATTCTGTAACGAGATATATATGGAGTTTCGTATGGCAATTTTGTTTAGTTTACACTTTTTTTCTTTTTTTATAAAAATAAAAGTCTCTTACATAGTATGGAGAAATGTAGTGTTAAGATATTCCACTCTTCACTTTTTACTTAATTTACGGGAAACGCTTTATTTACCAAATTAAGGAAATAAAAATAAGTTAAATATAGTCACTTTCCCAAGGAGGGATTTAAATTGAACTATTGCTCTTACAGTTAAATGATGTCCTACTGTTCCTCACATTCTGATATTTTTTTGGGACATTGCGAATTGAGTCAGGAAGGAAGCAAGGAGGTAGGAGGAACTCATAACAACGCCTTATTTTGTGACCAAAACAAGGAAACAAACAGAAATCATTCCCCGGATGGAAGTTGAATCTAAAGCCGTTTACAGCCAGATACTGTATGACCCAATAGCCTCTTCTCCACATTTCAAAAAAATATACAAAGTCTATATATATATAAGAAAAATAACGATCCTCATTTACTCGAAGCGTCATTTTTCTTAAATTTGAATATGTGGCGTTCCCAATGTCTGCAATGTCAGTTGTAATGTAAAATATTAAATTGATATAAAATTATAATTAAACTAACAAATCACCTGGAGTAAAAGCTTTTAATGTTGTTTTATAATAATGTTAATTATTTCACTCTTGAAATAATTAACATTATTATATATATATATATATATATATATATAAATAGTGGGTCGTAATCCATAGGTATGACATTATACCACCTCTAATATATAAAATTTATCACAGCCCATCTAACCCCATCACCCATTACTGTCCATCAAACATTAAATATATTAGCAGAGAAAATTATTTTATAGAGCGATCAAAGTCTCTTCTAATAATGTCTAAAACAGAAACTTTCTATAAACTATTTAACGTCGACGTTTGACAAATTTAGTTAGTTGAGATGCGAAGAGCTTGTCAATGTTTACAGCAAAATACCAATAATTTTGTTGCCGCAGTATGCTGGCGCGCTCTTGTGTAGGAGGAATGGGGGCGACGTTTTTAAGATACATTTTATGTTAAAATTTATCAAGAAAATTTCAAATGTTTAAAGTGTTTGAGACATATTTCAGGGATATGACATTTACTTCACTATGATCGATAAACAAACTGACAGAGGAGATAAAAAAGGTCATTTTTAAATATTTTCACGCAATTTAGCATGTCCTGTTGTTTTTTTCACAAGCGTAATTTTTAATTACTGTTTTCTCAAAATTTTATACCAAAAAAAAATTCAATTAATTTAATAAACACTTTGAGATCGAACCCAGACCACTTCTTATATTCCCTTGAATATTTCCTACAGTAAACTAGCTCTAAAAGGAAGTATCATATAAGGTTGTTATTCAAAACAATGTTTGCTTAGTCCCAGGTCCTACGTCCACTATAGAGCCTAATTCCAGCAGCGAGTGTGATCTGCTGATGCATAATGCATATAAACAAGAAAATGAAAGCGTTGTGCGTCCCAAATCTCCATAGAGATTACGTTCCTACGTTTTTGCTAGTTAATTCGCTTTTTAGATGGCGAGGCTCAGTTTTAAAATTGAATTTAAGTTACTTTTAGTAGACGTCGTGGGAAGTGTGGGTTCAATATTGAATTTGAATTTGAAATTTGAAGAATTCATATACATATATTATTAAATTTAATTTTTTTACGTTTTTTCTGGCCCTAATTTTGGTGATCGCATACATAAATGCAAAGTTTAGCTTACGCCTTGCGAACTTTTACTTTAGGTTGTAAGTTGTACTTGTAAGTTGTAGTTTAGATAAAAGTTACCCCGGCATTTGTAATAATGAATGACTTATACATATATCTAGAACAGGGTTTCTTAAACTATGAGTAGCGACTCCAAAAGGGGTCGCGTAGCAAAATTCTGGAGTCGCGAGAGATTTTAATGTCAAATATTTATATATAATAAATAAAATTTTATAACTTTTTGTGCAATTTTTAATTTTAGATTTTTGTATGTTTCAAAGCGAATTCTAAAACTATATATTTTCATATGTATATGTATATTGTTACCTAATATATAAATCATCAAAAAATATTAATTTATTTTTCCTTTAATATTTGTATGGGGGGTCGTTAAGAAACTCGCCATCATAAATGGGGTCGTGAATGACAAAAGTTTAAGAAGCCCTGATCTAGAAGAAGCCAGTATTAAATAAATCTTAAATGCACCTAATTTGCACCAGTAATTTCTGTCGGCTACGACTATATTCCTTTCTTCAAATTCATTTCTATCTAAGCTTGCTATACAATAAGAGAGCCATACAGATTGCATTTATTTTAAAAACTTATATTAATATTTTCCTTTTGTATTACTTTTATATTTTTCCTTTGCAATTTATTATATCTATCTATCTATTATAGAATGCTTATCTATCCCCGCTTTTGGAGTTTTTAGCAGGGTAGCGTATTTGTACACAATTCTGCACACTTTATTTAGCGGGAAAGGAAAAAAATGTTATCTAATAAAGTAGTAATGAATTTAACGAATAAACAAAGGCCAAAAATATTTTTTCCCCTACTCGGAATTGAATCTTTAACCGTTGGATCATAAATATAATTTCCAACGACGCCAAAACAACTTAATTTATTTTATTTGCAATAATAATACAAATTATATATATTGCAAAAACATATTTTAAAGTTAATTCTAAGTGAAATACGCTTTGCAGTATATTATTTATTTACTTAGCTCGGCTCACCTTATAAGCCCAGACTATATTAATAAACCTAAGAACATCGCTCCGCTTGGATTTCGGTGCACAGAAATCGTCATTTTCATCTGAAATCGCAAGCAAAACTCAATCTTAAAAGCAGTTAATAAGGCGTATACTACATTACTACGAATTTGAGGTTTAAAGATACCTTATTGGAATTACAAAGCCTGCTCTAGATGTCAATAAAACATTCAAAACACGACTCCATTACAAAGTTGATGCCATTTTAATTTTGATTTCAACAAGCTGTACAACGTTTTTGAGTATTGTCATAATTTTAATATAACTAGATATAAATTTTTATGTAGGTATATAAACTACTTTTACGTACGTAACGGAGTGTCTTAACACTGAGTTCCCTCTATCTATCCCTCGAAGTGCAGAATACGGTGTAAAGCTAAAAATATTGGATTTTTTAATAAAAAAATTACTAAATTTCTCATTCAAAAACATTTAAACACACTGAAAAAAAAACAATTATATAAAAAAATATTATTAAAATCTACACTAAAATTTTAATGATATTTTTTCTTTAACATGTTTTTAGTAAGACCTTGCCTTACACGTAAACACGTAAAAAAAAGAAGCTCTCTCGTTTCCTGGAATCCGGATCAGGGATTATTTTCATTTCACTGTGGATTAATTATAATTGTTTTTCCTCCTCTTTTGATTAAGCAACTAAATAGAACTGAATGTGAATAGAAAATATTTTATAAAATTTTAACTAAGAAATTTTAATACTAAAACCAAAATTGTCTATTTATTCTGTGGAAAGATATTGTACTTTTTTATGGTTCATTCTTTTTTATTGCTTAGCAGGGTACTCGGAAAGGATCTAGAGCAAGACTCTCCAATCTCCGCTTTCTGTCTATATTTCAGACTAGCGAAACTCTCTGTTCCCCACTTTCCCCCAAGTTTCAAAAAATAGTAAGTTGAGTGGCGAAACTTAAAGCCGTGATTTTTCGTGTTACTGAAGCGAGGGCTTGAAAATAACTCCCACCGATTGAGAATTGAACCCATAACAGTCGTGTTTACAATAAGCGATGTCCTGTCCACGCCGGTGCTTAATAAAATGTTTAAAAGAAGCAATCAATAACAAAGAGACAAATCTACCTAAATTTAAATCTTTCGAATAATAAAATTAGAAAAGCACCTGATACGTTTAACCTGGACTATCAATTGAGTTGATCCGCAAAACCCATGTTGCAGATAAAGTTACTACTTCAAACGCTAATGGTTACTATTGAACTAAGATTTACGACGATTTTAGAAAAATATCGGATTATTATTTGTTTTTTATTGTACCTTTTAAAAGGCATTGCAAGAGGAAATATTTAAACTTTGATTGAAAAACTAGAGATATTACTACTAGTGGGCTTTATGAATATGTAATATCTATAAAAATTACAAGTAAATTATAAATATAAGAAAAAACTTAATTGCATAAATTAATCTATTATGCAGTAACACTCACTCCATTAAGACAAATACAAATCGGTACACTAGTTTAACAGTTACAAGGGAACGAAGTAATGGACAAACGTACTAGCATACAAACGAGTTAAAACATAACTCTTCTTTTCAGCTTTGCCTCAGTCGAGTAAAACAATAGAATATTTAAAATATGCACAATATCAACTTATTATAATTTACAATTCCAATCTCATTTACTACAATTTCTTCATTTAAATTTTTGAAATACCAGCCATATCTTAACTAACTATGACAAATACCGTTTCTATATTTTGTAATGCTGCCAACATTTAAAGTAATATTTCTATTATACTAAAATATTATTTGATATTTCTTATTTATATAATACAATAAATCTTCCGTTTTCAACTTTCACTGAATTCTAGAGGCAGTGAGTGTTGAGTGATGGAACCCAACACCGCGCTTCACCAGATACTTGTGCTCCTACATCACCACTGGCTCATAAAATATTTTTTTAAATACTATTACAAGTAATAATTTGTAAAAACGTCTTACCATTAATACATTATATACCATCAAAGCTTTTGATAACATAATCTTTGTAGGTGCGACACTCGAGTGCACTTGAAGCACTCTGGCACGTAAAAGTCGGTTAGCTCATAATATCTCTTGTATCGAAAAGGCAACAAAAGTTGTTTATAATACTGTGTTAACTTGTGTTTTTGGGTTTAAATTTAAAATTTAATATATAATAAAAAAAAATAACCAAATAAAATAGGATTTTAAAGTTAAAAGGGGCTAAACAACGGCATTTTTTTTGTTTTTGGATACACGCTGTATCCCGCACGTAGCAGAGTAGTCAGAGGGAACCTGGAAGCTTAATCTTAAGACATTCCTGCTCCCACTTTCCGCTGAATTCTGAGACTTCTGAAGGCATTGCTTGTTTAGTTGTAAAGCTTAACGCCGTTCCTTGCCTCGCGACCAGAGCGATGAAGTGAAAATATGAAATATTTCACTTCCTCGGATGGGATTCGAACCCTCAATCTGTCCCCTTTACAATTGGCACGCTTGTGCCCCTACGCCACGACGCGCCCGTCATAATGAAAATGCAGAAAATTGTAAATTCAATAAAGAAAAAGGGCAGTATCTGATTGTAAGCGCAAAGATTGTGAGTTCGATCCCTATTCGAGAAAATAATTACATTAAAATTATTTACATTTCCCCGGGTGATTGGAAAGTTGAAAACGGAATCTTCCCTGTAGGTATACCTCTCGAGAATTTGAAAAATTAAATTTTTAAATAGCTCAAAAATAACAAAATATATAAAAACATCTATATTATAAGTAACATAAGCCTAATCAATTAAAAAGTGTTCTTACTCTCTATAGAAATATACTCGTAAAAATACTTGCTCTACGACTTAATCTATCAGCGAAAATTCTTTTTTAAAACAGAAGGCTAATTTAAACAATATTAATAAGTGTCATTTTTCACGGTACATTTTGTTCTACGGCTGGAGTTTCTCCGGGTATAGCTTCGAGGAGAAGCATTTTCACCATCAATGACGTAATTTGTAACTTTTTTTCCTCTAAAACCTATTGAGTCTCGATTGCTACGGAATTTTTCAGATGGTTTAACTGCCGAAAGTTTGGGAATTAGGCCGTGATGTATGGGAGTTAGAGTCGAACTTCTTTTATGGTGAATTCAATGTACTATGCTAATTTAACACGCTTTCGTATCGAAGTGTGTATTAAATATATAAATAATATGCTTCAACACAGGAGGCCTTTTAGAGAGTAATGGTATAGCGTCTGAATACAAACAACCATGGGGTTATAGATTCGATTCCTACACGGGGGAATTAATTATATTTCAATTATTTTAAGTTTCTAGCTACGATGATCATTGAGTTGCGTCGTTTAACATGCAATTTCTTGAAAATTGGGCGGGCTATTAGAAACAGTATGTCATAAAACTAGGTTCCCTCTACCTACTCTGCTGTGTGCGTGAAGATAAAAAAAATTAAGGTTATCTGTATTAGTGCATCATCATCATCTAATTTCCACAAAACGTGAGATTGGTGAAGTGATTAGTGTTTAATGAACCCCATAATAAAAGAAAACACAGAACAAAACAGATACTATAACTTCATGCGATGATACAGAAAAAAATTAAAACGCCTGAAATATGCATTTGAAATTAACAAATAAAGAAATAAACATTCAAAAACTGAAAATATGAAGGGCTCAAATAAAGCAAAAATTAAAGTAAAATAAGCAATTTGTAGGAAACGGGTCGTGCGATTCTATTTGAGCGTAACTCTGGGAATTTTTGACTGCAACTGCAAGGGAAATAGCAATTATTCGTTCAACCATTATATCCTGGACTGGTCGGGCTTCAAGTGATTTTAAATTGAATCTCTGAGAATTACGCCCACGATTTTCGGTGTTTCGGTGGAATATACGGGGTTGTATGTCGCTGTAAAACGCTTTTGACTATAAGATAATTAAATAAGCTTCACGATTTCTTCAATGGAGAAAGGGAGAGGTACCCTCTGTTCACCCTGCAGCATGAAGCTAACTATTGCTTAAAAATCTATATAAAAGTAAAATAATAAAGAAAGATCGAAGCTATCTTCTTATTTATTAGATCTTTGTAGAACTAATAAGTAACTGAACACAGGTAAGTATATCAAAGACATACCTATACTAACAGACTCGTACATAACGACGACGTTAACAACCAAGTCGCTATAACGGATAACAATCAAATCGTTCGCGTCGTTAATGAGAACTTGGGACGAGTGGAGAATGTCCTCAGTGATTCCGATACAATTGTGAGGAGGACTGAATACAAATTGTGATATAGCTAGAGAATGAGCTTAGTGTGAGTGTATCTGTAAATATTGTCATTGAGGGATTTTTTTAGGTTCCCCTGTATCACTTATGTGGCTGGATAACCAGATGGAAACGTAAATTTAAAAAAATATCTC
>JAKRZM010000299.1:72966-126712 GCA_036379175.1 Heliconius cydno galanthus
AACCTAACCTAACCTAACCTACGCTGCTGAGAAAGAAACAACGTGTAACTGCTTGTTTGTGGTTATTAGGAAATAGATTAATAATCTACCCTTATCCTATTTAATATTTAACATAAGCCTGTTACATCTAAATTTGGAATATTTCATATAATTAACAAAACTACTTTTCTTGGACTAACTCAAAAAAAAAAGCTTTATTATTCAAAATCAGTCAGTTTAGATACAATCACTTTCCGTACTTTCTATTTTTCCTTCGTCTATTCAACAAACACGTGTCATTAGTAAATGTACATATCTTACGAGTACGAATGGAAAGTAATATAGCCCATATAGCCCAAGGCGTCCTCGCACCGCGCGAGGGAAGATGTCGATATACGCAATAACTTTTGATTTATGTGCATCCTATACAGGGTCTATGCTTCGTTTTGTGTTTTCGTACATTTATACATATCTATATATTTATTTATATACACATCTAAATCAATCAAAGGTGTTGCTATATAAATGTATAATAGAATTTGTAGATATTTTTTTTATTTGGGAAGCTACTTTTAAAGGAGTTTATTCTAGATAATCTATTTTTTTTTTATAAATTATTCAATAATTACTTGAATATCAAACATTTTTGCTAAGCGAATCTGACTTTATAAATCACCCATACATATTTGTGGACAAGCAGAAAATCAATTTTAGCCCAAATAAAATATACACTAGCCACCAGTAGAGTTCTGCCATCCTGCCATCTTTCTGACATCCATGGAAAATGGAAGCGTCATAGTTAGAACGTTCTACGTTCAGCACTAGGTTCCCAGATTCCCTTGGCCTACCTTGTTATGTGCGGGGAAAACTATGGAGGGCTCCCAACACTGTAATAAACTCAAATACGGCTTTTCCATAATATTAAACTTAATTTCAGTTAAGCTATTCTTCCGTTCTAAAACAATTGGTATAAAAGCTCACGAATTTTATATTATCATAATTATTCTAAAACAATAAACAAGATACAACAAAATTCTTGTGAAGTTTCACTTTGATTAATTGAAATGTTAATGGTATTTCACCTTGGGCCAAGTCAAGCCGTTAATATTAATTATCTTTACGTTTGTCAAAATATTTTATAATTTAGACAGGCAACGAAGGAATTTATAATTATCCAAGAAAAGGGATTTTACGAAATATCTAAATCTATTATAAATCTATGAAGAATCGTCGATAATAGTAGTAGGTGGAAGAAAAACCTTATAAGCTAGGTGTGTAGGTGTATTATACTATAATTTTGATTCTTTTTACAGTTTCATGCTGTATCTTGTACATAGCGGAATAGGCAGAGGGAACTTGGGAACCTAAACACGCTTAATGGGAAACTAGTATTCATATGTATATTGGAGTTGAATCGATTGAGTTCTCTCACTCAACATAAAGTGTCTTAATTTGAACGGAGATTCTTAGCATTCGGTTCCCAGGTTCCTTCTGTCTGCTATGTGTGGAAAAAAGCATCAAGCTTAACAAAATATTAGTCTAAAATAAACTTTTTAAATATGCAAATATTCTCATTTCTCTGGCCTGATTGGACAAAATGTAAAATATAAATCTCTGTAAATGAAGTGGTTTTTTATAATGTTTTATTTCTCTCATATGTTTATTTACAGTTTCGTTAACTAATTTGGTGTGCCAATACCGTAATTGCAATAAAAACAAGTAAATATCAGCTTATATGAAAAGACTATTTACAAACATTAATTGCAAATACATATGTCATAGTTCCACCAAATCAACATTACAGATATTCAATACACTCGTAGTAAAAAATTAAATAAAAGTATATTCCACAATTTCCACATATTCCATTTAACTGTAACATAACCAATAAAAGTTCCAAAAGTTCCAAAACTTAAAGCATTCGTGTGTTTCAAAGTAAATTGTTCCACAAGAAATATGAATCATCAATCAACATTTGAAATTTTGAAATGCTGTCAGCGATATTTCCAGAAGAACCAATTTAACACTCACGCTTAAATATATTCCAAAATAAAATACAATTATATAAATAGTCAACTTTGTTATCAGTTTTCCATTGTACGATCGTCAATATAGATATATACTATATATATGAATATAAATATAATTTATTTTCTGTATTAAATAGTATACTTTATAATATTATCATCATTCACTTCCATAGATTGTCTGAAAGATATTTCTTTTAGAGATCAATTCTCATCAACTTTATTATTATTATTAGCTTCATCTATGTAGCGCTGTAACCCACAAATAACAGAGAACCTGGGATCCTAGTCAATTCCATTCTGTTCTCAGTAAGACTCTTCCGTCCCCCACTTTCTGCTGTAGTCTGCAGGCATAGTGTGCTGAAAGAACTCATTCCCACGCTTTACCTCGTTAACAGGGCAAACAAATTAAATATTTCATTTCCTCAAGTAGGAATCGAACCCACAACCTGTCTCGACTATTGGCCTCTTAATTGTTTATATATTGTGTACATACGAATACACATACACACACACACACACACACATTCAGTCACACATCACCTTTGTCTCATTTTAATATTACCCAAAGTTTAATAAGTTCAAAGCTCGAGGCAGTAATAAAGTTTATCGCGTAGTATTTCGACTTGGAAATAATATATCGTAGGAACTTTTTCACAGCATCCATTTGTTAATCTCGGCATCGCTTTCGGAATACGGCCGACGATATGTCACGAGCTTTTTGTGTACGCATGGCATGTGTGTGCTTTTTTTTGTGTCACCTATTGTACCTACGTAGCTTATAAACGATGGATGTAGCATCAATATTTTGGTTGTTATTTTAATGGTGTCTGGTTGGAAGTTTTTTTTTCTTCACGCTGTTAAGTTGGTAGGTTAACTTAGTGTTAAGACACTCCGTTTTATAATTCCGGTATTGAGTTTCGTCACTTAACACGAAATAACTTTAAATTTTGTAAAAGTCTTTTGATACTATCTGTACTATATATTGATCCTCTCCTAGATCATTATTGAAATTTGATATTTCCTCTACTTTTTGATGACTTCTTACAAGCGTCAGACTATAAGCGCGACAGATTGTGAGTTCGATTCCCAATCGAGGAAATTAAATATTTTTGCTTTCCATAATTGTTCTGATGTTTCACGGCGTTGAGTTCCACCACCTAACATGCAATACGTCCAGAATTCGGCGGAACCTGACACAGTGTGAACCTGATTTACCTCAAGATCAACTTAAAAAAAAAATAATAAACGTACACTAAGGTCTCTTATACTTGTCTACTATCTATATTAATTAAATCAAATTCACCCCTTTTATAATTATGAATATGTATATAGTCCATTTATATTTAGCTACCTATTTACCTATTTAGCATAAAATTTAAATATTCGGAAGCACAACACGGAAACAAGTAAACTTTGATTATAATTGGTACAGGTTCAATATGTCGATGACTCCGAACAACGTAATATGCAAATGGGGGGAAACTTTCGAATACTACAAATATAAACAGGTTTACGCCGAAATTAATACAATATGCGACGTTGAAATTTGATAAATTGCTTGATTTTTCGTGTTATTTTTGATTAAGCTATGATAAATCTTTTGAATATTGTTCTTTTGCTATTGATATTGTATCACCAAATTTTTGAGAACTTACTCGAGGGAACGGAATGTCTTAACACTAGGTTCCCTCCTACTAGGTTCCATACTACTTTGAGAAGTAAATAGTTGTAATAATAAGACAAACGGCTGCGATTAGTACCTAACACTGTTTTAAAAGCAATGTCTCAAAAATTCGATGGAATGTGGGGGACGTTATGTATTCGAAAAAATAAGACAGTAGAATCGAATTCCAAGAAGTAACATTGTATTGAAAGACAGATGCTCCAGAAAGACGAATTAAACCATTGTGCTTTACCTCTCAGCAGTGTCTCTGGTCATTTCACTGGGGAGCAGTTAAACTAAGATAGACCATATAACTCTCTATATAAACTACCTTTATGGAAGCAGTAGCTGAGTGCTGTACATAACAAACAGTATATTACTGGCAACATTGTCGTATACGATGTCACATTTTGTATTACCAGAGAAGGTAAATGAAAATAATTCATACCCCCCAAATAAGGATCGAACCCATAACTTGCTTGACTTAAGAATTGGAAGCTCTCTCTCCGATTACGCTTCGATGGCATAATTACGTTTGTTGTATGGGAGCCCCCTAAAATTGTTTTATTCCGTTTTTGCCTATTTCTCTTGAAGCGGCTACAAAAATAGATCATCCTGATACAGCCTGATGACAGACGGACAAACAGATTACATCCTGACAGTCCCATTTCACCCTTTGTGTGCGGAACCTTAAAAATAGTAACGTAACTTAGGCTCTATCATTCTAATTTTAAAATTAATTTCACTACTAAATACGTATATTTGAGTTTGCACGTGCCTCTAATTTGACGATTCCTTTAACAAATATAAAAAGTTGTTTACAATTATTTCTACTAGAATAATTCATAAAATGAAATGCTTAATTCATATTCCATCTTGAACCAGTACGTATTAAGAATTAAATCAAATTTTATATGCTCATATTAACTTAATATGAAATTTATATAGCTTTCAGGCGCACTCGGAGACGTCGATTAGCTTTTAATTGATGTTTAATCGGTAGTAGTATTTATACACAAAAAAACTCCTCTCTTATTAATAGACTGATATTTGACATTCTACTAACTTTAAATTATGCAGTATATATTAATTTGTAGAACGGAGTGTCTTAACACTAGATTAACCCTCTGCCTACCCTGCTATGTGCGGGATGCAGCGTGAAACAGTTTTTTTTATTTTAACGATGTTACTGTTACATTCAAAAACTTTTCTTATATATGACAGTCCCTAAGGAGAATTAATGTGTAAAGACAGTATTACACTTTTGTTTAAAGTTAGTTGGTTAAATTTTAAAATAAGATATTTTCCTATCTTACCAAAGTAATGGCGCAGCTCTAAAGTATAAAGTGTCAGTAGAATGGTTTACGCTGACACAAGTAATAGAAGCTCGCAATGTATTTACTTTAAATTACGATAAGTGCATGACACCATCGTTGTGCGTGTGCGGTAGTATGATATATTGAAGTGATTCTAGGTTCAATTCCCATCCGGGGGAATACGAAGCCCTCCCGCGGCTTCGCCCGCTTGCACTACATGATTATTCATTTAATAAATAGAATTGACAGTCAAATGTATTGATGTCAATGAATAATTCAATTTACTCATTCATCAACTCGAAATATTTATTTAAATTTACAGTTCCATTTCTTCGCTCTGGTGTCGAGGTAAAATCGCGGCATTAAGTTCCGCCACTCAACACACAATGCCTCCAAAATTTGACAGAACGAATGTAGAACGGAATGTCTTAACACTAGCTTCCCTCTGCCGTTTCTTCAGTCTGCCAAAAAGAAAAAAAGGTGATTTAAAAGATATCATTGAAAATCAAAATGAATATAATTATTAATACAAAATCGTAAATAAATACAATAATAGAAACCGACCCCTCCTACCTTAAGCCGCGTTGTTAGCAAAGTTGGTGCGGTGCTCATACCAATTTACTAGCAACTTTTAACTGGCCAGATGCGACGCTCGTCTGAGAATGAATGTGATTTGCTTACGAATTAATATGGAAGGGAAAGTTTTTATATATATTTTTTGTATGTTATTTGTTTTTTGAGTTAATTTTAAATAATAGTCTATGGTTCAAGTTTATTATTTGTGTTACGAATTCTGCCGGAATTGCGTGTTGGGTGCGTAACTTAACGCCGCGCTTTGCCTCGTTAGCAGAGCGAAATAAAAATATGACATATTTCTGACTTAATTTGTATATTAGTTGCCGCCTACAATTTCCTTTGTTTGAACCTATGACTACATTATACTTTTTACATTTACCGCCAGCTGTTATTGAAAATCGCTGTAGTTCGAGATATAATATATTTAATGCAAAATTTTTAGAGGTTTGAACCTGTTTCCAATGTTTCCAAGTCTGCCACGAGTATAGATGCCACTAGGTTATTTTTTTATAAGCTTTCTTAATAATTATATGCAACACATTCACATATTCACAAATAGCATGCACACATATTTAATTTAGTTTATTATATAAAACTACCTCGCTGTTTGAGCATTCGCAAAAAACAAAACCCTTCTTCTGACGTAGTCGGATAATAAACATTAGCTGTAATTAAATATTATATAAGATACTAACACAATGTTGTTATATTTTAAATTTCAAATACTTTCAAGAGCAAAACTACTTTAGCTTTGTACATAACTTCTTATACTTAGTAGAAGTTATTAGATGAGAGAGAAATTTTTAGATGAGCAAATGTATAATAATGATGAACAGAAACACAAAAATAGTAAATCTTTAAATATAATTAACCTGAGGTCATCGTGGTGCAGGCGCAAAACGTGTGAATGTATATAATGTTACTGATTTTGGGTTCGATTCCCACTCGAGGAATTGAAATATTTATTTAAATTTATATTTTCATATCTTCGTTCTGGTGTAGAGGCAAAAACGCAGCGTTAAGTTCCGCCACTCAACACGCATTGTCTCGAAAAATTTGGTAGAGTATCTTAACACTAGTTAGTCAACGCCCAATGTCTCCATAATTTTAGAAAGGAACAGAAATGAGGCAACGAAACCTATGGCAAATTAAGAACTAATTTTAACTCATCCTCTCAACTAAATACTTATTTAGTCGGACTAATTAAAAACACATATAAACAAGGCCTCATAGCAAGTATTTGTTTTGAAAACGGATAGGGTCCAACGATTTCGCTCGGTGAGAGGTTTCGCATACGCTGCGTGATAATTGTAAACCCTCACACTCTCGATGGCCACTTAAAAAAGGTTGTTTTAAATTGCCTTTAGGTGAAAGTTATTATGAAGGAGTGTGGTATTAAGTAAGCTAATGTTGTGTTTGTTAATTTTGGTTATGCTTACGTTTTGAAATTTGTTATTTTTATGTGAGATTAGTTGGTACACAGTATACACAGTAGTCCGTATATCGCAAAGTAAGTAGAGGGAACCTGGGAACCAAGTGTTAAGATACTCCGTTCGTAATAAAACACTATCGCTTCCCCACTTTCCGCCCGTCTTTCGGAGGGTACCCTCTGTCTTCTTTGCGATGTGCGTGATACAGCGTGAGGCTAAAATATTAACTGTTATATTTTTATTTAAAGTTGAAAATTTTAATATCGAGAAAAAATATATATAAGCATCCGTAAAACAATATACACCCATAAGTCGCAGTAGCGCACTTGTAGTGTGAACATGACTGTTCAGTATTCAAATGCTACCCATGTTATAACGCATATTATAAGACAAAATTGACAAACGGTATGTTTTAGCAATTTTTTTAAGGTTTCCATATTTTTTTTATTTTTATAGACAATTTAAATATTATTCATTTAGGATTTTAATCTATCAAATTAAGTCTTCTCTTCTTCTTTGTCGTTTTCTTCATTACTGAAGGTCGTGCCCATTCTGGTAGGTCTTGGTTGGAAGAGCAATCGAGATGCTTCCATGATTCCCTGTCCTCTGCTTGCCTTGATGCTCTAATCATGAAGAGTCCAGTAATTTCATTGACGGTGTCGGACCCTCGGCAAAGCAAGGCAAATTAAATCTACCTACTTTTCAAATAGTATTAATTTATAGATAATTCTACCATAAAATCATCAAACCTAATACCTATCAGTAAACAAAATTCAATAATCATTGCTCACAAGAGGTCAAGTGGTCCAGTAAATAGAAATCAAATTTAAACCGTAACAATAATAGGATCGAGTGGCAAGGGTGAGAGTGGAAAAACAATAAACCACTATTAAGCCTCTTGGCAGGATAAAAAGCCGTTTTGATGAAAGGGACTCGAAGCCGAAGCCATACTCGATACGTAATGCTTTAATACAAAACATATTTGCAGATCATTTTCCTATATCAATTAGTGGAATTAGTATTATTGGAGATCTAGGTATACGCATTTTCGTCCATTATTTGAAAATTAAAAACTAAACTGCTATATCTAATAATCATAAATATGAAAAACCCACTTCACACTTTTTCCTCAAAAATTGAGTGAGTTGAGGGAATCTAGAATTAGAACAATCTGTTCCTCAATTTCCGCTTAATTTATTCGGCATATTGTGTGTGGAGTAACGAAACTCAACGTCGCATTTTATTTTATTACTATAGCGAAGAAATGAAAACAATTCAGTCCCTTCAAAGGGAAACGAATCCACCACTTTAAAAATACAATAATAAAGCAACATAGGGACAACTAAATGGTAAATCACTCCACCCAATTTTTGTGCTATATTGTCATAAGAAACAGATTGTACTAAGTTGCGGAACCCAACGCTGTTCACCCAACCTAGATTAAGCAAACAAAAACCTTATAATCTTATTAAAAAAAAAATCAAAAGAATTCTAAAAATAATACCAAAAAAACAATCCAAGTGAATATAATCCTACAAGCACCGTCTCAGATAATTAATCTTTTGTAGGAACTTCCATTCTGTCTGCGACATAATCTAGTATCTTGAGGAACGCTATCTCTCTCCTCCCTTATAATATACGCGTTAAGGGTGGCTTCTGAAACAATAATGGGTAAACAATGCTCACATTTTATAATTAATTTTTTGTATTAGAAAGAAAATTTTCTTTTTAATTTGTTCTTTTTTTAAGATTTTAAGTGGATTTTTTGTTTTCCGGAAAAGAAAATATATATCGCACTTATTAATTTTTCGTCAGTGTTAGTACTTTAAAAACTTGGGTACCGACCGAATGTACTGTACATTGTCTAAGTGTACCCAAAAAAAGAATAAATAAGGTTATTTAGTTGAAAATGTCAAACTATGGAACGCCTGCTTAAAAACTGGTTGACTTGTTCGATTTCCACCAGAGAAAACGGAATATTTAACACTTTCATAACATTGACACACTTCCCTTCCTTTTAATTTTTTTATACGTTTTCTTAAAATACATTTCCCTTCCCTAACCGTGAAATAACAGTTTAAAAACCGAAAAAATACAAAACATAATTTTCAATTTGTTTATTTTAACATATAAAATGCAAATACCCCCTAAAATGTCTTACATAGCTGTGACGTCCCAATAACCGCCCAAGACGCTAGTTTAATTGTAAACCCATTGTCTCATAGTACTGATTGTCACATTGTTCACCCTGCAGCCTGCGGTGAACCATCGAACCTGTTGTTTTGGTATTCGCTGTCAGTTCTCGTTATCCATTTACTATTGAAATGTCTATTAAATACAGAATGTTATCTTAGGAACGACTACAGGTACGGCAGGCAGAGAGAACATGGGAACATTGTATTAAGATACTCCGTTCCCATTAAAACCCTTCCGTTTCCCACTTTACGTGGCGCAGGAACATAAGCCAGCGAATGTAAAAGCGACAGGTTGTGAGTTCGGCCCCCACTCGTCCTGGTAACAATTCAAAGCGCGGCGTTGAGTTCAGGCACTGAACAATGCCGGCAGATCTCGTCGGAAAGTAAGGAATGAAGTGTCTCAACACTAGGTTTCCTCTGCCTACCCCGCTATTTATGGGATACAGCGTGAGCTGATTCAATTTTAAAATCATTTTGTTATTCTCAAACACCAAAAACAAACCAAAACAAACAATCTATTACAAAAACGATATCTTGAATAGTTCTTTCTAAACGAGATTTTTTCTTCCGCAATAAGTGTCACTTTTAAAGTCCTATTTTTTCTTCTTATAAGGAAATGGTGTCCAATAGTAATAAGGGATGGAATGTGAGAAGATTCGGAAGCGATTTTACGAGACGTTTAATGGTAAATGGTTTTAATCTTTGCTATATTATTCTAGATTTTTTGGTATATATAAAAAACTCTTACGATACTAAGTGACTGACATATTAGCCGCATATTTTTTTTATTTAGCATAACGCTTTATCCCGCACAAAGAAGGGTGAGCAAAGGAAACATGGGAACCTAATGTTAAGACCCTCCATTCCCATTAGATACTTCCGTTACCCACTTTCCGACAAATTTTAGAGGCATTACGAGTTGAGTTGCAGAACTTAACGCCGTGCTCAGTCTTGATACCAGAGTTTGTTACAATTAATTTTAAGTAAAGAGATAATTTAAATAAGACAAATACTTAATTAGCTATTATAACAGTAAAATATTTAACGTCTAATAGATTATTACTGTGCTCGAAAACAACAGCTTTGAAATTAACCCGACATTTAATTAATATTTTAAGGATTAATCTTACTTTGAATGAACCTAAGAGTTATATAAATGTTATTTAGATTTAAATTTAGGAACTTTTTACATTATAGAAGTAGGACTAATTGAGATACGGCGTCTGGCTGTAAGCACGGCGGTTGTGGGTTCGATTCCCGCTCAGGGTAACTGCGGCTGTGATATAAAGCCGTAAAGGTAAAAAAAATACGTCTATATAATATATGGAAAATTTCTCTAGCTGTATGATTTTTTCTTTGCCAAAACTTTGGGTGAACTAGCTATTAGATATTATAAACTCTAATATTAATTATTGATTATATGAATAAAGTATGCTATGGGTCCCAGTGGTCCTATAATTTTAAACAAGAAATTGCTAAATAAAACTTCTTTAAGAATGATTGATTGAAAATAATATAAACATCTATATATCTTTATTTTCTTTCTTTTCGAAATAATTTTCTTAAACTTCAAACTTATATTTCAAAGGCAAATTTAATAAAAAAAAAAACAAAACACTGGTCTATTTACCAGTTTAAATAGCATGAATCCATTTATCTGTTGAAAATTTTAAAAAAAATCTATGCTCTATGGAACATGCAATGTGGAGTTCGCTTTTTACAAACGAGCGCACCGAGATATGGAATTGAGGCAATTACTTAACAGTAAAGACTTAGGATGACCACGCAAGGTTTTAAACTTTTTAGCTGAAAAATAGGATCAAAGAATTCCTGTTTTATCTTAAGTTCTAAATTGTTATACGCTTGCTCGCTCTGTAGGGAGATTTCTTAAAAAATCTTAAAAAAACAAATATATGTAATTGCTTAGAATTAGAGTTTAGCGACAATTTATAATGTTTGTGATTATTAAATGTCGTCGAATTTCGCATTTCCACACGTAATGTCTCAAATTCAGGCGGAAAGTGGATAACGAAATGTCTTAACACTATATCTTAAACNGGATCACAGAATTCCTGTTTTATCTTAAGTTCTAAATTGTTATACGCTTGCTCGCTCTGTAGAGAGATTTCTTAAAAAATCTTAAAAAATCAAATATATGTAATTGCTTAGAATTAGAGTTTAGCGACAATTTATAATGTTTGTGATTATTAAATGTCGTCGAATTTCGCATTTCCACACGTAATGTCTCAAATTCAGGCGGAAAGTGGATAACGAAATGTCTTAACACTATATCTTAAACTGAAACTAACTCTTGAATAGCTTCTTAATATCTTAAACATTTTCACGTGTAGAAATATCATAATTTTTCATAATTTGATATATTTTCATAACATTATTATTAGAGCCAAGAAAATATCATAATATAAAGTAAATTTTCATATTTCCCACTTAATGGCCACTCTAGCATCACGTTACAAATTAATCCAGATTGTAGGAACTTTCCTGATATTTATTAAGAGTAGTTTATTTCTTGTAGACTGTCTAGTTGGTTATATTTAGGATATTGCTATGGATATTTCATTTATATTTTTTGATAATTTATTACTTTATGAATAACATAAGTTTGAGTACTTTAGGGGATATCGTACCTATTGGGACCATTGGTGCAATATCTGTGAAATTGAGTGTCCAATCCAATCAAATCTTAAAAACGAAAATATTTTAATAAAAGAAATAGAAACTGAACCCATAGAATAATTTTAATATTTATCTTTTAAAATAATTATTAAGTCATCATGGAGCAGCGGCACTAGTCTGATCGTAATCGCAACGGTTGTGGATTCGATTTCCACTCGTGAAAAAAGTTATTTCAATTCCGGACATTAGTAACACGATAAGGCACAACGTTGAGGATTGTCACTCAACACGTATGTATCATAAATATCAAATTATCTTTTAACACTAGGTTCCCTCTGCCTACCCTGCTATAAAAAAGTTAACATTTCATTAAATATCATACACTCCACCAATAAAAATAACCCCTCTCCCCAATATACCACCTCTGATCATGTATTAGAGGGTGTTATTCTCATAGTTGGCGATAATTGCTTTAAAGCGGGAATCTATAAATTTTGAGAACCTTAGCATAAATCAGTTTCAGGCATGCGAGTTTTAAATACGTCGCCCGCATTGCGGCCTCGTTGAACGCCGGTTCTCTACTGAATGTTGCGTTTATATCTTATAATATGATATATCTTATAATATTTGGTATTTTAGAGGCCGTAGCGCGACAGGTGGGTGTGGGTTCACTTACCGTTCGAGTAAATCCACAAAAAACATCCTGTAAAGAACAGCCAATGTTTGCCAGAAAATGTTTGTTTTTCTATAAAAAGTAGTCAAATATCTAGGTAAATCCAACCCAATTCTAAGGTACTTTACTACGATTTTTTTATGAATATAGTTTAATGTTAGGTGATCGACCGTTGAAGATTCTATAATAATTACATGTGTGTACAAGTCGACAGCCAAGTCAAGCCAAGGGAAACGAATATATTTTAAAAACAATCATCATCTCTACATTTGCAACCTGCAAAAAAACAGAAATTAATTTAAATTTCGTTTTTTATCTTTTTTTTAATTAATTTAATTTTTTTATCTTTTGGGATAGAAACAAGAATAAGACTTGTTTATATTTACACGAAAGATAGTTCATAGTTCGCTACATCATTTGCAAGGACAAAACAACATGTAAGCCCGTACTCGTATCCCGTCATTCCCGTAGATATTTCAGGTTGTTCATACCGAATTACGGCGTTCTACGCCGCGTACAGTCTGTGTGTTGTCTATTATTCTCGTAGTAACAAAATTTTAAAAAAACACAGCAATAACTCCTAAAATAAAAATAATTTTCGCATCCACTGGAAGACTCGCTTTCCTGTATAGTATTGTGAACGCAATATACACGGTATATTCCGGACTTTATTCGATTAGACATAAGAGCTATAATAGATCTACATAAATATAAATCGTGATTCTTCCCTACATTATCATCATACGTACAGCACACCGCCGCTGGACAAGAGCCTTACAAACTGCATTACAATGGTCCTATTGTTTTTGTAAGTTAGCTTTAGTGAATTTAAAATGGGTATTTATTAAATGCTATTGAAAATGTTGGGAAAAATTGTTTTGTTCGCTTGTTGATCGTTTAATTGGTATTTAAACTTAAATTGAGTTACTTTTCGTTTTTAGGGTTCCGTACATCAAAACACCCTCTCTACGAGTGCACCAGGCAGACAGTCAACCGCGTAGAATGGCGTCGGAATATGTGGCGCACCACCAACCTTTAAAACGGACGACCACGACCGCACTGTCAAGAGTGAAACGACAGAGAAGAAGAAGAAGACATCAAAAAAAAAAACACGTGCACACGGATAAAGAAGGACACGGACGTACGACATTTAAATATCTACATACTATTATAACCATTCAAGAAAATATCTTTATATATATACAATAGATAAAAAATACATACACAAAAATAAACTATTCCATATAAAGCAATACTATTTCCTACCATCCAATCTTTATGCTCTAAAAACATAACCCCAAACATAATTTTACTGGCAACACAAGTGCCCAATTCCAAACCTTCATTTAGATTATCGAAGCAAATCGATACAATGTTTATTACCTCTCTCTCATGCATAAAACAGTGGGTCAGAAAACTAATAAGAGTTAGCCGGTACCTTGACAGGAAGAGAGATATTATGATAAATGGTACAACCCTTGTCAGATACGATAAAAATATATAAGATATTTTTTTAGCTTCACGCCGTATCCCACACACAGTAGGGGAGGTAGAGGGAACCTAGTGTCAAGAACTTAAGACACTCCATCCCCCATTTTTCACCGAATTCTGACAGACATTGACAGGAGACATTGACTTTAAATGAGACAGGTTGTGAGTTCGAAAATCGATTAAATTTAATATTTTCCTTTGTTCGCTGTAATGTTGAGTTAAGTGGGACGGAAGTGTTGTAACACTAGGTACCCAGGTTCCCTCTGCCCTGCCACATACGAGGTACAGCGTGAAGCTGCAAAACAAAAATTCCGCATATATATTAAAGATTATAGCAACATCAGCTGCTGAAAGAATGTAATCCTAAATCTAGTTTAAATATTCACCACGTTAGAAGTTCACGATAAAATATACGAAACTCAACAATTCTATTTCACGTCCAAAGTTAGCACATATTAAATTTTGAATAATTCAACGCTTTTCTACAGAAGTACCTGAATAGATCATAAATCATAGTATCGAAATGTCCCCCAGAGCGCCAACTACCACTATTTTGTTCTATTTGATCTTCGTCGAATGGAATAATTTTATATATCTACATACATTTCATATTAATAAACTCATATATGAATATATGAGTTTGCAGATTTTGGTCTGAAAATAATTTAAGCTAAATATTATTTTAATAGCTTTAAACTCTATGTAGAATATAAAAAAATATCAAGCAAACGCTAATTGCATATTTTTTTCTTGTCTTAAGCTTTTTAACTAATAAGTGATAGAACTATTGTTAAATATATTTTTTAAGAATATATATCCATACCTATATTATAAATTCGAAAGTAACTCTGTCTGTCTGTCTGTCTGTCTTTTACGCAATCAGGGCCAAACCGCTAATTTAATTGTGATAAAATACTCATATAGAGATACTTGAGGGTCCCGGGATGAACATAGGATACTTTTTTTTTCTCATATTTGTAATATTTTCGATATATACCAATATATTAAAATAATTAATTTGACAAGCAATTTATTCCGCCATGTTAATAACAATCGTCGCTACGCGTTGCTAAGCAACGGCTTGCAAAGTTTGTTGTTTTAAGAAAACGTCACCCAAAGTGAGTTTGCTTAATGCATACATGGCGCGCGCCGATATAGATTTGTATATATTAACAAAAATTAGATGATTTCTATAATTTGATATTCATTCTTATGAAAATAAATATAATAGTCGCTTTTAGCATTTCATATTAATGGAAATTATAGTTTACTGTATAACATTCTAATAAATAAGATGTCACAAATTCCAAATGACCTAGCCTACGAGTGGTATAGTACGACCGACGTGAACGGACAGATGACTTTGATGGTTTTGTAAATTTTTATATATTTTCGAATTACTATTATTTTTTATTTAATTATTTGCTGCTTATAATTAATTTATCTCAGTTCGGTTATCTATATAAATATAAATTGTAACTGTTAGTAAAGCCCAATAAACAAAGACTAAAATCTGAGTTCAGTGGTAGAGTCATAAAATATTATTTATGTAGTGAATACTGAGGACGCCATGGCGGAGAGACACAAGCGTACCACTGTAAGCGGTCGTGGGTTCGATTCCCGCTCGGGGAATCAAATATTAAATATTTTCATTTCTTCGCTCTGGCACAAAGAAAAGAGCAGCCTTGAATTAGGACACTCAACTCGCAATGTCTCGAGAATTTGGATAAAAGTGAAAAATGGAAGTATCTATTAAGATACTTCCATTTCTCCAAGAAACTCCTTTCCCATTAGGGAAAGGAGTTTCTTAACGCTTATTAAGGTTTATTTTATCCTAATTTTGGGGAAATATCATATATAAACTTATTTTATTTCCCTGCTCTGGTCATTAACAAACAATGCAAATCGTTATTTAATATTTGGAAAATGTATGAAGTTAACACTTCATAACCTAATTGTAGCGTTTTATTTTATTTCGAGTGGCAAGTGGAGAGCGAAGTGTCTTGACACGAAGTTCTCTTTAAATATGTGGGATAAAACCAGAACCCACAAAAAATATTTACATATGTTGCAAAACAATAAAACGAATATTTTCAGGATCAAAAACAACACAAAATATGCCCTGAAAAGACTCACTGGTGGCGAAAATCCCATTCAAATTTATTCAGTCGTTTCCAATTTTTATTTTCATAAACGCACAGACAGATGAATGAATAAAACAGACAGATGGCAGTTTCGAAAATCTGTTTCAAATTTTAGCAAACAATCCTAAAATATTACAGGAAAATATTTATTTTATAGTAATAAAGTGATTAGTGGAAAACGAAAAACACAATATTAATTTTATTAAATATATAATGACCATTTATCGAAAAATATATAAATAATATATAACGGCGACACTGCTAAAATTTGGAAATTATCATTTAATAAATATATTTAATAAATATTCATATGATTCAAGCGGGCGAAGCCGCCCGAGTCTACTAGTTTAATATAATAATCAAAAAGAATAATCTCATACTAATTTACGAGAAAATTTTCGAGCGGTCACTTAAAGAATATGCTTTTGTCTCTGGCGAAATTCTTTATTTTTCTAATTAAAAATAATTTCGTAGCATTCACAATGGCCCCAGTACGTCTGTGTGCATCCAGCGGGAAACCAGGGAGTCTTGAGATAAGAAGACTTACCCATTAACTGATATTTAATTGTAGGAAGCTTGGACTTGTTTGGATTTTGAATACGCTGGGTTAGTTATCTTTGCTACGCTTTTGTGGGAGTTAAATATATATGTACGAGTATATACCAAATGTACAGTTTGATTGTAAACGCGATGGTTGTGGGTTCGATTCCTACTCAGGGGAATGAACTATTTTCATTTCCTAACTTGAGTAAACATGACACAGAGCAGCCATTGAGTTCCGTCACTCAACACACAATGTATAGAAAATTAGGCGGAAAGTGAAGAATGGAGTATGTTAATACTAAAAGGAGCACAAATTATATCAACTTCCTCGATCGATGAATATGATGAATTTTAAGATTTTCACAGAGTTTTATATGAGACAAAAAATATGTCACAAAATAAGTAAGGCAACTTAATAGCTATTTTTTTATTCTATCTATTTCTTTATATATCTATTTAGCTTAACAGAATAGAGAAGAGAAGAATATCTATATTAGAAACACCCAAGAGGCAGAAGAGAATCCACAAACATCGAATTCAGTCAGCCACGTCCCAACGTCACCCGGTTATGTCATTACATAAATTAGTAATATTATTTAAAACAGGGGGACCTTTTCTTTCATTAGACTGAAAAGACGTGTCTCTTTTGTTTAAAATTATATACATATTAATGATAAAATTGCATTATATATACATATTTTAAGATAATGATTTAATTTTATTTTAGGCTGGTATGGCGTTACAGCGTCTGTCTGTAAACACGATAGTTCGATTTCTATTCGAGGGAAGCAAGACAATACGCAACGTTGAGTTCTGTCTCTCCACATACAATGCATCGAAAAATAGACAGTGCGTGGGGAACAGAGTGTCTTAACACTATCTCAACACAAACCATTTTTTTTCAATTCGTAAACATTTCTTCTACATATTTCAATTAAAATAACCACATTCCTATATAAAAAAGAACAAAATCAAAAACCATTTCCCCACCAACGAGTATTTCTTCAAAATTACCCAACTTAATCTACCGTAATCCACATCTAACCGTTGTATTTAGAAAAAAACGTAAAAGTAAAAGTAAACCGAATAGACCCAAAAAGGGTATACTTGCTGCGGTCGTTCATTAACAGAACAAAGCGCTCCTGGGACAGTCGCCTCTGACGCAACAAAACTCATTTCTCTAGATTACTAAATAAATGTATGTAAGTACGTACGTATGTATGTATGTATGTATGTATGTGTACGCCTGTACCGCCCGCTGTAAGAGAGTTTGTCGCGCTTTTCAAGCCGACAGCTGTAATTATTACGTTTTGTATGAGTTATTTAAGATTTTAGGTTTTTATTTAGCTTAGAAATTTTGTTTTAGAATAGATACAGTGTTGATTTTAAATGATATATTGTTTTATACATTGCCTAAGAATGACTTATAGAAAAAACATTCTACTTTTCTCCTGTATATAGTAAGGTAGATGTAGAAAATCTAGAGTCAAAACACTCAATATTCCGTTTTCCGCCTGAATTCAAGACATTGCGTTTTAAGTGGTGGAACTTAACGCCACACGTACATGTTACTGGTACTGGTAACTTTCACGCATCTTCACGATCATTTTATATACACAGTGGAGACATATTAGTGACAAATTACTTTATTCTCTTTACCAGAACTTATCATATTGGGCACCAGGACTAAAACCCTTACGATATCGGAGAGATTTAAATCACTGCTATATAAAAGTCCCCTGGAAGAAAATCCAAAATCCAGGTCTTTCACCTAAAGATATATAGGGATACTGGCAATCCTACTGACTAACTCTACCTACAAGGTATAAAACATACCAGCTATCTCTCAGCCTACAACTAACCGAGCCTCGTTCACCGTGCATAATTCAAAACGCGTTTGCACTGCAATGCAGTCAGTAAATACACCTTTGGAGGATTTCTTTAATTTGGGGGTAATTTTCTGCCTCAAGTTATTGACTTAAATATGTTCTTAATCGTTTCTTGTAAATATTATAAATTATGTTAAAATATTTTTTTACTGTTTTTATTAAAAAAATAATCAGCTTTACGCTGTATCCCGCACACAGCATGGTAGGCAGAGGGAATCTAGTGTTAAGGCACTCCGTTCCCCACTTTCTACCGAATTCTGGAGGCATTGCGTGTTGAGTGGCAATCAAAGCCACAACCGTTGCGTTACAGTCGCACCCTTGTGCCGCTGCGCCCCTCAACACGTAATGTTTTATTTAATTTTTTAAGATATATGAAGAAATAGTCAATAAATCATAAAAAACATCTAGAAGTGAATTTATTCAGTACATGTTGAAAAATAGAGTATAGTAAACTAAACTGATTAATATAATTTTTTTTTATAGTTCAAAAGATATTTGAGACGGTCCATCAACTGGCAATGTCACATCAACAGCAGGAGACTAAAACAAAAACCTAACAATTTAAATTCAAGATTTAGAAAAAAGTGGTCAAGTGTGAGTGGAATTTGCCCAGGGTTCCGTAACATTTTCGGTAACTAATAATCGTGAAATTTATACGATTTATGTATTAACCTATAAATTATCAATTTTTGGAATTAATCCTGGTTAAGGAATAATGGTTCTCATTTCTTGCCACTTTTTTAAATTCTAAAGTAACAAGAAGTGCTCTATAGGTTTTGATTACGGGGTAAATTTTATATAATTTTTGGCTAAAACGATATACAAAAGCTCGTATCTTTTACATATTATGTTGATTCAGAAGTTAATTATTTTGTGCCTCAATGATCTTGAAATTAAATACCTTGATAGAGGTAAAGAAAAACGAGATAGAAGGAGAGGCGGACAGCGGAAGTGATCTTATAAAGATTCCGTTTTTTATTTTGAGGTACTGTACCCTAAAAAGGCCGAAACTTTTTCGTTTAAGTTTGAAAAGCTTCGCATTTTATGTTCGCATTACCGTCAAACCTTTTGGCTACTACGTTCGGGAGACTTCTACGTCCTTTTATAGGGAACTATAAAATTCCCAATTTTGAGGGCGGCTGCTTTCTTTAATACTCGCTTGTTAAGTTCAACCTGATAATGCTCTGTCAGTCCGGAACGTAAAACTTAAACGATGTCACGTGTGGAACGTAAAAAATGTAATGGATGATAATTTTGTATGAAATTTTACTTTGTGATTGTTTTTAATATGCATCTTAATCTATCATCTATATATATAAAAGAAGAAGAAGATTGAACAAATGTTCTTATAGTTCAAGCAGTTCTCGCTTATAATTAATATCGCCGTGTGTTTTTATAAACATACAACATAGATATGTTTCGTGTCTCAACTAGGTAGTCAAAAAAACCTACCGAAACATTGCATATTGAATTAACGGAAACGAAAAAGGAACTCAACGTCCGGATCTATAATCTTGCCAGGGGGAAAGAATGAAAATAATTATTTCCCCCAAGTAAAAATCGAACCCCATCATTGCCTTAGGATCTTACTAATCAATAACTTATGCAGGCTAGATTGAGGAACTAGGTTTCCTCTAGGTTGTTAAAACACTCTATTAGCCCAATTTTTCTGCCAAATTCTTGAGGCAATGTGTCATATGTTTTGAGTGACAGAACTCAACAGCAGAGCGGAGAAATGAAAATATAAAAAAAATAATGACAAATGTTAATTTAATCAAACCCTACGCAATATTTTCATTTAAACATACTATCAATATTGTCAGCTATACCCACGCATAGTGTAGGAGCAGGCTATAGAAATCCCACAACTATAAACTACGACAATCTATGGTAATACCCCATGAAGTAGCTAGCGCCATCTACAATTGTTGACCACGCACTATACATCTAGAAGTAATGAATGAACCAATGCGCGTGCGTACTCAGATCGATCCGTAGTAACCTATCTAAATAGTATACTCGTATATAAAAAACATATGAAAATTATTATATGCTAAATTAATTTAAAACTTTATGACTTTTTACTAGAATTAGATGAAGAATTAAAGTAAAACACTAACTTTAATTACTCATTCTTTGTTTAAGTTTCATTTTTTTGTCGATGATTTAATTGTTTTCCTGATACAAATACTTTTTTTATAAATTAATTGGTATCGGTGTAAATTGGTAACATTGATACACGGAAGTTCGAACTCTATTCTCAATTAATAGAGGTAGCTTTGTACTTGACTAGTGCCGTTTTTTGGTATAATAAAATGGAGAGAGGAGTTTGCGCAGTAAAATATAACGTGATGCGGTTTCCCGCCAGTAGCGGCGCCACTGTCGCTTACGATCGACGGGCGTTTTGTCCTATTTTTTGTAAAATACACCTAAAAATAACTCAATTTATAACTAAAAACTAATAAAATTAACCAAGAAATGTGCCAAAAAGTTATTTTTACAATTTTTTCAAGTTAAAACTAGTTAAAATCCAGTGTTTGTTATGATGAAGGGTATTTGTGTAAGTTTTTTATTTATTTTCGGCATATGTCTCGGTAATCCTGACGCCAAGAGGCTGTATGATGACCTTCTAAGCAACTACAATAGGCTGATAAGACCTGTTGATAAAAACAACAACACCGTACTGGTGAAGCTGGGTTTGAGACTATCTCAGCTCATCGATCTGGTGAGTCTTATTATACATTGAAAGTAAGGATAGCTGTAGTAAATAATTTTACTTTTCAGGAATTTTATTTTCCTTTTTTTCTTATTACATTTTTTTCTTACGATCTATATTCTTTTTCTCTTCTATTAATTATTACTACTATTATTAAATTAATAAAGTTATTTGAGTAAGTACTAAAGTAATATTGTACAATATTTCAAAAGATAAGTTTTCTAACTTATAATAAAATTATATTTATTTTAATCATTAAATTTACACTGTTAAAATTCTACAATAATTATTATATTAAATAATTCATATATATTATTATTTTTTAGTTCTATGATTTTTATTTAATATACTAATAAAAGTTATTAAGTTCGTTCATAAGAGTTATTAAGGAATGGAGTATATTAACACTAGGTTCCCTCTGCCGCAGGGTGCTGTGTGCGGGATACAGCGTGAAACGCAACATTATTTTCGTTATAAATTAAAAAAAATCGATTTCTCCTAATCTCGTTAAGGAAATTTGAGAAATCCCCTTAGCTCCTCAATGCTCCCAAACATACCTACATATCAAATGTACAAAACGTACTACATTATCTCCTTCTTCTCTCTTGTATACATGTTATTATGACAGACAGAATATAAAACCCAGTGTCGACCGCGAGAGGAGCGGCTCCATTAAGGTTTACGTTGAACTCGCAAAAGTAAACTGCATATTTGTATTTCCACTAATAAATAGTGGAGCGGAAAGAAAGAAAGGAAGAGGGAGGGAGAGGAAGTGGAAGTAATTACAAAACACAAATCTCTTTGTTGGTGAAAAATTTAAATCTATTTTAAATAAATGGTTACCGTTCCTTCCTACCTAAGCATTACCCACTCATTTCTCTTTCACCATAGATACTTGTCTCAATAACACTCCTTGTCTTACCACCGGAGAATTTTAGCTAAGTGACTTATTGCCTAGAACCTGTATCGAACCTACTACCGTTTCACTAATTTACGAAACCGATACAGCCCCCGAGCTCCGAGCATTGGTAACACAAGTTATTATTATCTCTTGGAATATATTTCGACATTTGACTTTAATATGGGAAGCGGTCGTGACTTTTGCTGACGTTTGGTTAATTAAATACGTATAACTTGTTGTACGCTGACATCCGGGTGGTGTGCACAGAACTAAAGTAATTTCCTTGAAATTAAATGGCTATAAATTGTCTATAAAAACAGGATTTTTGTATAAACCTCTATTTCTATCGTCCTGTCTAGAGACACTACGATTTAATTAACGGAGCTTAGCGCCGATGAAAATATATTGAAACCTAGCCAGAGATAGGTAGGTACCTAGAGTAAAGACACTTCGTTTACAACGCAGCTCCCAGTTTTTGAGACATTGGCTGTGGAATGGCTGAACTCAACGCCGTACTTTGTCTACGAGAGCGGGAGACGGTTGTAGCTTTGTTCCCTCTCGAGGAAATTAATTAATATTTATTGATATGATAATAAATATGCCGTGTGATCCCGGCCTAGAATAGGATCACCCTGGTACTGATGGTGTCGTAAGAGGCGGCTAAAGTACGTGTGGTAGAGTCACGTCGCCAGCAATGGCAACACGCATGGGCAGACTCGACCGGATCNATCCATTGGGTGGTTTAGAAGAAGAAGAGTTAGAAACAACAGACAGACACGAAAAGCGACTTTGTTTTATAAGATATAGGATACTGCAGTATTTTAAATGTAACCATTTAAAATTATGTTTTTCCAGCTCCATGAAACCTAGTGTTAAAACAATCTATTCCCCCATTCTGCCTAATTTTTGAAGCAATGTGACATATGTTTTTAGTGACAGAACTCAACAACAGAACGGAGAAATGAAAATATTAAAAGAATACTGAAGAACTTTAATTTAATCAAACCCAACGCAATATTTTCATTTAAACATACTATCAATATTGTCAGCTATACCGACGCATGGTGTAGGAGCAGGCTATAGAAGTCCCACAACTATAAACTACGACAATCTATGGTAATACCCCATGAAGTAGCTAACGCCATCTACAATTGTTGACCACGCACTGTACATCTAGAAGTAATGAATGAACCAACGCGCGTGCGTACTCAGATCGATCCGTAGTAACCTATCTAAATAGTATACTCGTATATAAAAAACATATGAAAATTATTATATGCTAAATTAATTTAAAACTTTTATGACTTTTTACTAGAATTAGATGAATAATTAAAGTAAAACACTAACTTTAATTATTCATTCTTTGTTTAAGTTTCATTTTTTTGTCGATGATTTAATTGTTTTCCTGATACAAATACTTTTTTTATAAATTAATTGGTATCGGTGTAAATTGGTGACATTGATACACGGAAGTTCAAACTCTATTGTCAATTAATAGAGGTAGCTTTGTACTTGACTAGTTCCGTTTTTTGGTATAATAAAATGGAGAGAGGAGTTTGCGCAGTAAAATATAACGTAATGCAATTTCCCGCCAGTAGCGGCGCCACTGTCGCTTACGATCGACGGGCGTTTTGTCCTATTTTTCATAAAATAAACCCAAAAATCATTCAATTTATAACTAAAAACTAATAAAATTAACCAAGAAATGTGCCAAAAAGTTATTTATACAATTTTTTCTAGTTAAAACAAGTTAAAATCCAGTGTTTGTTATGATGAAGGGTATTTGTGTAAGCTTTTTATTTATTTTCGGCATATGTCTCGGTAATCCTGACGCCAAAAGGCTGTATGACGACCTTCTAAGCAACTACAATAGGCTGATAAGACCTGTTGATAAAAACAACAACACCGTACTAGTGAAGCTGGGCTTGAGACTATCTCAACTAATCGATCTGGTGAGTTTTATTATACATTGAAAGTAAGGATAGCTGTAGTAAATAATTTTATATTTTTCTGGAATATTATTTTTCCTTTTTTTTCTTATGATATATATTCTTTTTCTCTTCCATTATTGCCACTGTTAAATTAATAAAGTCATTTGAAATATGGTAGTGCCTACTAATGGTAATAGCATCTTAAATATTTCAAAAGATAAGTTTATTAATTTATAATAAAATTAAATATTCTAATAATTGAGTCTACACTGTTAAAATTCTACAATAATAACCATATTGAATAATAAATAATTCATATATATTATTGTTTTTTAGTTCTATGATTTTTTATTTAATATATAAAAGTTATTAAGTAAATTATAAGTAATCGTCGACCGCAACATTATATTCATGTACCTTAAGACGTAAATTAAAAAAAAAGTTTTCTCCTAATCTCGTTAAGGAATTTTGAGAAATCCCCATAGCTCCCCAATACTCCTAAACATACCTACATGTCAAATGTACAAAAAAAATTAATAAATAAAGATACATGTTTCTACGTTATCTCCTTTTTTCCTCTTGTATACATATTATTATGACAGACAGAACATAAAGCCCAGTTTCTACTGCAAGCGGAGCTAGTCCATTAAGGTTTACATTGAACTCGCAAGAGTAAACTGCATACTTGTATTTCCACTAATAAATAGTGGAGCGGAAAGGCCCGAGCGAAAAGAAAGAAATGAAGAGGGAGGGAGAGGAAGTGGAAGTGATTACAAAATACAAATCTCTTTGTTGGTGAAATATTTAAATCTATTTTATATAAATGGAATCCGTTCTTTCTTAAGCATTACCTATTGATTTCTCTTTCACCATAAATACCTGTCTTAATAACACTCCTTGCCACCGGAGAATTTTAGCTAAATCGCTTATTACCTAGAGCCTGTATCGAACCTACTACCATGAAACTGATACAGCCCCACACCTACTACGGCATTGATAACACAAGTTATTATTACCTCTTGGAATATATTTCGACATTTGACTTTAATATGGGAAGCGGTCGTGACTTTTGCTGACGTTTGGTTAATTAAATACGTATAACTTGTTGTACACTGACATCCGGGTGGTGTGCACAGAACTAAAGTAATTTCCTTGAAATTAAATGGCTATAAATTGGATGTAAAAACAGGATTTTTGTATAAAGCTCTATTTCTGTCGTACTGTCTAGAGACGTTACGATTTAATTAACGGAACTTACCGCCGATGAAAATATATTGAAACCTAGCCAGAGAGGGTAAAGACACTCCGTTTACAACGCAGCTCCCAGTTTTTGAGACATTGGCTGTGGAATGGCTGAACTCAACGCCGTGCCTTGTCTACGAGAGCGGGGACGTAGTGGCGCAGTGGCACATGTGTGTGACGATTGTGGTTTTGTTCCCTCTCGAGGAAATCAATTAATATTTGTTGATATGATGTTATTGATATTACATTTCTTCTCTCTGGTAACTACGCGACTTGGAGTTCTACCACTCAACACCCAAGTCTCAAATATTCGGCGGAAAGTGAGGAACGCACTGTCCCAAGTACTAGGTTCCCAGTACTAGATTCCCTCTGCCTTCATTGTTATATGCAGGATACAGCGTAAGAGAATTTAATGGTATCTTCATGATTAAGTTTATGAAGGTATCATTACATAAAAACTAATAAATATAAAGCTCATCTTTACCATATTTTTTAAATTCAAATTTTTTAGTAATAAATCTAACTAAAAAAACTACCCTCAACTAAATTACACAAATATAAACTCCTAACACAAAATATGAAAATTACTAAAACACCTAGATTTACGTTGCTATGAAAATAAGATAAAAGGGGTCGCAGTATTAACATTTAAATTACGTTATAACTTGCCAGTGGTGTGGATGCCGCGCGTAACTCCTCAACAGTTAGGTTCCTTGTGGAATGTTAACTATGGGCACAAAGACAAAATGTTTGTATACTTTCAGTAGCTTTGTGCCGTACATATTAAACATCTTATGTAATAAGGCTTAGATACGACGTAAGTTAATCATATTCTAATTTTCATATATTTTTTCTTTTAGCTTCACGATGTATCCTGTACACAGTAGCGTAGGCAAAGGGAACCTAGTGTTAAAACTCACCGTTCCCCATTTTCCGCCGATTTTTGGAGGTATAGCGTGTTGAGTGGCGGTAATCAACACTGCGCTTTTCCTCGACACCAGAATTAAATATTTCATTTCCTGGATTGGGAATCGAACCGGTTAACTATCACACGATTGTGCCCCTGTATCACGAGTGGCCTCGATTCAGAACATGGGTCATTTTCATAATATAAGTGTTTAAATTTGTTTCATATAATATACAAGAACTTATTGATTATTAGCCTCCGCCGCTCACTTCTCGGGTTCCCGCAGCCTATCCTGCAACGTGCAAAATACAATGAGAAGCTAAGAAAAGAATAGCTTTCTGCTCGCAATTTTGTCGGCGCTGTTTTAATTTTTAGGGTTCCGTACTTTTTAAGGAAAAAAGGAACCCTTATAAGACCACTTTTTTGTCCGTCTCTCTGTTGGTCAAGAGCATTTATCTTAAGAAGCTTTGAGATATCAAGTTGAAATTCAGAACATACTAAGATCTTTAACTATATAAGAAAATTTTCCAAAAACTTTTAACGTTATTTTTTCATTTATTTAAAAAATGCTTCAATCGAAAATTGAAGCTGCTACCTACTTCTTCACATTGCTATATTAATTTAGTATTTTAGCAACTAAACACAAAATATACTCGTACAAAGTAAATTCGACAAAATTTTCTCTATTATTGTACAAACTTCACTCAAGTGCTAAGGGCCGTAATTGAAATGGGATGGACGCTTACCATCCCCAGGCTCTAAATTGTTGCATTTCTAAGCCTTTCCACGTCATTAGAAATTCTACTTAGTTCTACAACGAGAGAATATTGATTGTTAAATTATTTTTTAATTTAATCACAAAGGAAACGGATTAAGTAAATTAATTTTGTTTAACTACGTGCAACTATTAACGCGATAGGTTGTGGGTTCGATTCTCACTCGAAGAAATGTAATTATATATTTTAATATTTTATTTGTCTAAATCTGATAATGAGGTAAAGCGTGACGTCGAGTTCTCCACTCAACACGCAATGCCTCCATTATTTAGTGGAAAGTAGAGAACGGTAATGTCTTTATGGGAACGGAGTGTCTTTATAAAAGGTTCCGGTTCAGGTCCCTCTGCCTACCCTGCTATGTGCGGGAAACAGCATGAAGCTAAAAGAAATGTATGTAAGAACTATATAAAATTTAAACGTAGCTGTATTCAAACCCGCGCCTCTTGAACATTATCCAAGTGTCTAAATAAACCGAAATTCTTATACACTTGATACTGATTTTTATTATTAGCATCTCTTAAATAAGATCTTTATTAATTTTCGCTATCCAAACTTCCCGCTACCCAGAATTTTTGATACGTTTCTTATTCTTATTATTTTTCTCTAGTACCTACTATTTTAAAAATGTTAAAAGTGAAAATATTAATCTGTCTATTTAAAATATTCACAATAGTTCTGGATTCAAATTCCATTTCAATCGCTTATATTCGAAATATAAACCAAAAAAGTAACAAAAACCTAAAAAAATTACATAGTACAAATTGTAATCAAAGTAATCGTATATAACCATTTAAATGACAACATACATAAAAATATTTCACTTCCGCTAAAATAACTTTTACTTCCGCCTTCATCACTGATACATGTTGATATAGCTGGAGGGTTTCTTGGCAAATTCTCAAAAATTCTACCAATCGATTGCCTTAACCAGCTATACGAGTATAGGGAAGCTGAGTTGGGATAGTTCATTTTTACTCGCTGTCCGCAACTTCTTCTATATTAGATAACGGGTTAGTGTGTAGAATATATTATTAGGCTTATAGATTTCTAAAATATTAGGTAAATAGTCAGGTAAATAAGGTGAGTAATCAAAGTCTACTCACGTTTAGCACTGAGTTTAACACCACTTTATCCATACTTATATAATAAATACGAAAGTAACTCTGTCTGTCTGTATGTCTGTCTTTTACGCAATCAGGGCCAAACCGCTAATTTATTTGTGATAAAATACTCATATAGAGATACTTGAGGGTTTTTTTTTCTTATTTGTAATATTTTCGATATATACCAATATATTAAAATACTTATTAATTTGACATGCAATTTATTCCGCCATGTTAATAAACACCGTCGCTATGCGACCGTTGCCAAGCAACGATTTGCTAAGTTTGTTGTTAGAAAACATCACCCAAAATGAGCTTGCTTAAGTCATCTCTCTATTGAAAACTGAAAATAATTTCATAAATACTACAATACAATACAATAGGGTCCACTAGTATATATATAAAATAGAACACAATAATTACAATGATATTAACAAATAACTGAGAAACAATGGAACGTATATAAAACGCATCGAGTGGCAAACGTCGACTAGTTATAAAATATGGCGTCGACAGGGTAGGAGTACATTTTACAACTCCTTACCGGTTCTGTCGACGGCTGCCGGACGCTTTCATATGAACATACTAAATACGAATACTTACTATAGATAGGTAAATTTAGTAACTATTAATTGCACAAAGATGGACATGTGTAGAAGCTATATACACATAAAACAACATCAATTCTCTTAGCTTCACGCTTCAGGCAGAGGCAGAGGAAATCTGGGAACTTAGTGTTCAAATACTTCGTTCCCATTAAGCAATTTCGTTCCTTATATTCCGCAAATCCAGAATTGCGAATTCTGGGAATTCTGCGCTACGATGACCTACCAACAATTATTTTGTTTAACCAGATATCTAAGGAATTGAATCAAAATCATTAACTACTAGAATAACAGCAGCGTAGAAGGTATATTCACAGGTTACCCTATAAATTAATTGAACATATTAAGATCCTTAACGACATTACGACTAGTTAACACCTTGACAATGAATTAATTTATGTTAATTTATAGTTTGACTACAGCTATCAGAGAATGTTTGTGAACGATGCGATGGTGACAAGTTCAAATTTTACTTAGAAAAAGTAGATGTTTAATTATTTTTTTAGCTTCACACTACTATGAAGGACTGTAATCTAGTGTTAAAACACTCCGTTCCTAATAAGACTTTTCTGTTCTCCACTTTGCACCGAATTTTTGAGGTGAAAGCAAATTTACGGCGTATTTAGTGAGCTTACTACGCTGAGTTCTGCTACTCAACACCGAATGCCTCATAATTCTGCGAAAAGTAGGGAACGGAATGAACGGAACTTATTATTTTCACATAGAAGGATAAGAAGACAAAACCTGGGAACCGAATGATAGTCCGTTCTCATTAAGAAATCCGTTTTTGTTTTACATAGTATATAATTGATTGTTTTTCACAGAATCTGAAAGATCAAATCCTAACAACGAACGTTTGGCTTGAACATGTGAGTATTAACAATATAGCTATATTATTTTTAGAAATAAAGTATATTTAAATATAAAGTATATTTGCATCTTTCACAAAAAAGTATTGTATTATGGATATAAAACAACTTATATAGATCAGCACGCAATGCCTTGCGAATTTGGTGAACGGAAGTGTCTTCATGAAAAACCGAGTGTGTTAACACTATGTTGCCTGGTTCTCTTCTTAATTTGTAGCCTAGTTAACCTAGCTAGCTTAATTTCAGTTAAAAAAAATGTTTTTATACGAGCTACCACATGCTTGATAGGTTCCCAGATATGGTGCCAGGTTAAGGAAAGATTCACGATTCACGATTTACGATTTAGTTATTACGTTACTTTCCCAAGTTAACGAAGAATATGAACCCGTAACTGGTTCTTAGATTATAGTTATCATCAGAAATATATATCAAATACTCAAGAGAAATATTATAATAACAGTGGAAACGTTACAGGAATGGGAAGACCACAAATTTAAATGGGACCCCCTAGAATACGGAGGCGTGAAGGAACTTTATGTGCCTTCCGAGCACATTTGGCTCCCGGATATCGTTCTATATAACAAGTAAGTGGATACAAAAAGCCTTTACCATTTTACTATATTTATGGTTTCGAGGCGTTTCCCCGTTACTCGTACACGCGGTATACCTGCGTGGATTTTACACCTTTTTCGCTGGCTGATTTATCTTATTTTACCCTTATATTTGTACTGTCGACTAGTTTGTGTATTGTAGTATGTAATACTCACTTTGAGGCCAGTCGTGGCTCAAGCGTGAGACTGTAGACGCGGACAAGTTTTGAGTCGATTCCCGTTTGAGCAAAAGAAATATTTTATATTTACATTTCTCACTCTGGTAACGAGAGCTTTTGGCGCTAATTTTGTAACCTTAAAGGTTTCAAAATGTACCTAAATATAAGTAATTCTAAATAATCTATGTAACGGGTATATTTCAAGCTAGTGATAAGTGACCCGCTCGCAGCTTCACCCGCTTGAACTATGTAATTAAAATCATTGTTTTTGGTTCTATTACCGACACCAATCCTAATATTTAAACTACACTTTGGTTCTCTTCTTATTTTATTTGATATTGCTCGCAAAAATTGTCGTATTTAATATAGAGAAATGATTACTTATTTCATAGAGTGGATATCTATGTACACATGGAAAACTTTAGGTACTTTTTCTAATATTAAGAATATCCTTTAGTTACTTCTTTTGTTGGTTCATTTCAATAACTCAGATATTTTTTCTAATAATATGTCTCTACTTANTTACGATTTAGTTATTACGTTACTTTCCCAAGTTAACGAAGAATATGAACCCGTAACTGGTTCTTAGATTATAGTTATCATCAGAAATATATATCAAATACTCAAGAGAAATATTATAATAACAGTGGAAACGTTACAGGAATGGGAAGACCACAAATTTAAATGGGACCCCCTAGAATACGGAGGCGTGAAGGAACTTTATGTGCCTTCCGAGCACATTTGGCTCCCGGATATCGTTCTATATAACAAGTAAGTGGATACAAAAAGCCTTTACCATTTTACTATATTTATGGTTTCGAGGCGTTTCCCCGTTACTCGTACACGCGGTATACCTGCGTGGATATTACACCTTTTTCGCTGTCTGATTTATCTTATTTCACCCTTATATTTGTACTGTCGACTAGTTTGTGTATTGTTGTATGTAGTATGTAATACTTAACTTGAGGCCAGTCGTGGCTCAAGCGTGAGACTGTAAACATGGACAGGTTTTGGGTTCGATTCCCGTTTGAGGTAAAGAAATATTTTATATTTACATTTCTCACTCTGGTAATTAGAAAAAAGCAAAGTTGAGAGAGAGTTTCAAAGTGTACCTAAATGTAAGTAATTTTAAATAATCTATATAACGGATATATTCCAGAGTGACCCGCTCGCAGCTTCACCTGCTTGAACTATGTAATTGAAATCATTGCTTTTGGTTCTATCACGTTACATTAACATTACATTTTTTCTCATATATCTTCCATGTACAGACACCAATCGTTCATTATTTTACTATAAACATAGATATCACATACTAGCAACCAAGCAACCTCTAAATATTCCACCAAATATGACCCATACAATACCAACATAAACGACTGCACCACACGATATATATTAATGAGCATATTTCAATTACATTCAAACTCATACAATATTCCGTTAGACGCAACACCGGTTTGTTTGTCATTCCATCAACTTTAATGCAGACGTCGATGTTCCTGTTTCTAATTATAACATGTCAGAACAAGTTAGTCAGTACAATGCAATTTGGTGCTATGTAATGCCCTAATGAATGTTCACGAACTAAGTTCAGGGCGGCCTGTTATACGCCAATTACGGTAGGGTATGGGAGCTATTGGACAATTTATGGGAAGCATTGTTAGCCGTTTCATGATGAGTGGAACTTGGTATTGGTCAATCTTGATCGATGAAATAGCCTATGGGTATATGTAAGTATGAAATTATTTTGTATATAAGCTTCACGGGTCAGAGGGTACCTAGTGTTAAAACACTACGTTCCCCTCTTTCCGCCGAATTTTGAAATAACAGAAGGTCCAGGTCATAGGTTTTGATTACACGGCGAATTTCATACAAAATGCAACAAAGTCGATGCTTGATTGCGCTCATATAGAATCATTATTTTCTCTGTGCTTTAAGGAACCATAGACCTAGATATGTATATGACCTAAGGTATTAATTTCAACTTGATACATTACATACACACATTCTCGAGAAAAATGGTCTTGATAGATGAACAGACCGACAACAAAGCGATCCTACAAAGATTCTTTTTTATCTTTTGAGATATAGAACCCATAAACTATTTTCTTAATAGTGATAAATCACTATATATTTTGCTTTTAATTTGAAACGTACTAATTTCATTTAGTACAAACTAATTCAGAATTTCAGATCTCAAACAATATTTTGATAACAGTATCATGTTACACAAAATTACATTTCCGTTCGAAAAAATAGGTAAATGTAGCGAACTAAATTGAATAGTAATATCGATAGATCAAAAAATATATTACGGAACGTTAAAAGCAATAAAACTGAAATAACCTGCTATGTCGATGAAATATATACGTATAAAAATAAAGAGTACGAACAGTTTACTATTTTTATTATAATGTATATATGATGTTTATTTTTATCTAATATCGCTACGTAAGTATGAAAATATAAATAATATTGAATTAGAGACCGGTCGTGGCGCAGTGGCACAAGGGTCCGACTGTTGTGGCTTCAATTCCCAATTCATCATTAACTTGGTAACGAGGCAAAACACAACGTTGATTCCCGCCACTTAACACGCAATGCCTAAAGAATTCGGCGAAAAGTGGAGAATGAAAGTGCCTCAATAGGAACAGAGTGTATTTAACACTAGGTTATCAGGTTCCCTTTACCTATCCGGTTCATTGCGAATAAAGGCAGCGTAAAGCAAAAAAAAATGTTAATAGGTTATGGAGCGTAGGGTAACTAAAAGAGGATGTTTCGTAATTCCTTCGCGAACGGAATTTTCTAAAACAGGATCTTCTATTTTATGTTTTAAAATCCACTTAAATCCTGCAATCGATTACAAATTAAAACACACTGGCCACTACAGTAATTAAAGTGCATTACCTCGTAAATTCGACGAAAAGGAAGGAACGGAGTATCTTAACACTAAGTTTTCTCTGCCTACCCTGCTATATACGAAATATAGCTAAAAAAATACTACTGCAAATAGTAATCAATAGAAGTTCTCTTTTTATATGTAAACGAGATAATAAAATGAACTGGACGTTCGTTTCATGTCAAACATCATAACCGTTTTAAATGGATACTGTGTTCATCACACTATAAAATTGGGGTCACGGTGGCGCAGCGACTTCAGAAACAAAACTATAAACGCGACGGTAGTGGGTTCGATTTCCACTCGAGAAATTAATAATTTCTTTTTCCTCACTCTAGTAACAAGTCATAGCGCAGCGTTTAGTTTCACCATATAACATGCCACGGAGTGTCTTAAAATGAGGTTCTATATAAAATAAATGTATTTTTATTTATACTGTATTGTACTGCTGTATCATAATTTAATGATGATGATAATGAAAAAAGAAATATCATGATTTCTTATGTTACTCTATTTGATTGTACACCAACTTAATGAAAATAAAAACACGACTCGTGCAAATTTTAAATTGCAAAATTGAAATTTTCGTCGGATCCGATTCGTTTATTTTTTTTTATTGGAAATCCGGATGCGAGCTACTAAATGTTGCAAATCATTTTTCTCGTGTACATATTTTTTACGGTGAATTGAATGTTTGGCTAAAAATTTTAAATCTTTTGATATTTTACAAAATATNCAAATGAGTTTAAATATAAAATAAATTATGTGTAAACCGGCTGAGTTAAATTGATACAAAAAAAAGAAAAAGCTACCCGGCTAAATGTTGATGGTGGACTTCATTGAGGGATTTTGTTGTTTTAATAGTTTGAGTTCTGACAACGTAGAAATCTTGACTCTGGATTTGTTATTGAGTAGTATCACTATCATGCCATCAGCTGACCAACATTTTTTTATACCAAAGTGATTGCGGGCGGCGACAAAAACGTCCTGGCGCGATTTTGTTAAAAACTCCGTCAAGGTTACTTTGGTACCTTTTAAAGCGGTTTTTGCAAGCCACACGCTGGAACGTACCTTTAGATTGCAAAACCTAACGAGGACAGGTCTGGCAGAATCTTTTTTGGCACCTAGTCTATGGCAAGATTCGATCGAAACAGGCGAAAGGTCGGACAACTTCATGTACCTGGATAACACCTCCATTGTCTTCTTTAACACGTTCTCATCTTTCTCTTCTTTTATGCCGTGGAACAAAAGCACCTTTCTTCTGGATTGTGTCTCCAAGCGATCCATACCGTGTGCAACCAACTCAATTTGTGACTTTAAAAGACTAAGTGACTTCCACACTAAAGTCTTAAAAGTATAGAAATCAGCACTCAGTGCTTTAATTGTGGGATTTGGGGCTGCAGAATTATTTAATTAATAGATTAGTAGTGTCAGTCCTACAGGAAGCTACCACTGGCTCGGAAGACAGTTCTGACGAGGAGCCCGCAAGAAACTTAACAGTTTTTTTTTCACAATAGCTTCTTGAGTGAATATCAACAATTTTGATTTCCATGAACTATTGTCATTATAGCAGTATTGGATTGAATACCAAAAAACTATTCTCTCTCCAGAATCCCCATAAATTTGAGACACTACGTGTTTAGTGGCGGAGCTCTAAGCTGTGCTTACCAGAGATGAGAAATGTAAGAAGAATCACAATCACAATCAAAATCGGAATATCAATTTTTTTAATATTTTTATTCAATTAGGCGAATAAGCACTATTAAAACTCATAACTTCTACACCATTTCAGCCTCATAAAATTGACCATATATAGAAAAAAATACCAAAAGCAACAACCACCATGTAACACTTAAAGCTAATTGATAGCAAATATCGACAAGAAATAGAAATGATACATCATGTAGTGTCAGAGCAGACCGGCGGACTATTAATCATGAAGAATGAGACGCACGTGCGACCAGTCTTATACTGTGATCACGCTTCATTCAATTTATAATGGGGGGTGATATATTATGGTGTATGGGAATTTATACGAGTATATTAATTTTGATAGCAATATGATTATATATATGGTTTTTAGGCATATATTTGTAGTGCTAGGTATTTTTTATAGCTAAGTTGGCAGAGAACTCCGTTCCCATTAAGATAGTTCCTTTTCTCAATTTGTGCTGAATTCTGGAGCCATTGCGTGTTCAGTTCAACTGAAAATACTCAACAGCCCATATATTCAAATGGGAATCGAATTGATACCTTAAAACTCGTCTACTGGAACGAGGAAATGAAAATAATTTAAATCTAACTCGCATCCGTCCATTCATTGCACCAATTAGAAAATAATGTCACTAAATTGGCGGATTTCGAAAACCCATTAATAATAAACAATATGAATCTACTATTCTACGGTTACTTGATGTGGGCACGTTCAAGCTGAAATGCAAAAATCCTAGTTATCTACATTCATTTAGTACAAGCGATTGAAGCGTAAGAATTTAATCCGCTTAAATTCAAACTTCTTATACTATTTACATATAAAAACTTTTATTAGCTTATTTTTTTATTTCTTTACATTTATGTTACTTCACTTTTTAAGACGTATGTCAAAACATATTTTTAAATATTTCTTATTTTATAGTTGACACTCTTTTCCTACTCAACCACAATATTTACAAACAGAAAACAAACTAAAACTTAAAGAAATAGCACAAATTTAGAACTTTATCTTAGCAATTCTAACGTAATATAACCACGTATATTTTCAAATGATGGGATTTATACGATGAATGGGGGGCCGCTGCCGTTTAAGCGATGTATTCCGTCCTCGTGCCTTCTCCAATCTTACGGCTGTGTACAAAGGATAAACTGTGAAACAAATTTGCAGATACTCCTGAATAATGGTAGTGCTTGGAATATACTCCCTTAAATGTTTTCCTTTATTTGGGCATTAATCAAATGTTGTGTTGAGATGTCTTTGTGTATGTATATATTTATTTTTTGCTTAACACTGCATTGTGTAAATAGCAGCTTAGGCAGGGGGAACCTAGTGTTAAAACATTCCATTTCCCACTTGCTACCTAATTATCATGCCCCTATTAAATAAAAAAGATGGAAAATAAATGAATAAAAAAAAAATAATAATAAATGGAAGATGTTAGAGGAGGCCTATGCCAAGAGGCACACCGAATATAGAGACATTTTGTAACTTTAGTTGTAATATTTTGTACTAAATATGAATGTATAAGTGTAACTTAATTTCGGAATAAACGGGCTTATCATTATTATTATTATTAAATAAAGCTAAAAAACTGCAATTTACGCATTGATTTTGCTGCAATTTGTATGAAATTCGCAGCGCAATCAAAACTTATAGGGATTCTTCCTTGGACCTGCAGCTATGAAATTTGACATAAAGTGATAACTTACAATACTTATATATAGGAAAAACCGCAAAAGTGAAAATTTAAAAGTATTTAATAAAAAAAGACATTACAAATTTATACTTATAGTTAATTTCATACAAAGGGAGTGCACACTTAAATTTGTCAATTAACTTTGTCGTACTTCCCATTGACTTACAATCCTGAAATTAGTACGCAAGCCTCAGTGGTCGAGTCCAACTTGCACTTAACCGGTTTTATTGAAAACTGAAATTGAAATTGTTAACAGTGCGGACGGAGAGTACGTAGTGACGACAATGACAAAAGCTGTTCTTCACCATACCGGCAAAGTGCTGTGGACACCGCCCGCTATATTCAAGTCATCGTGTGAGATTGATGTCAGATACTTCCCTTTTGATCAACAGACATGCTTCTTGAAATTTGGATCTTGGAGTTATGATGGGGATCAGGTATGAATTTATAAACAGTTTTAATTGTTTCTTTTAGTACGTACACGAAGATTCGGAATAAAAATACGTACTTTAAATTAACGCATTTTATGAAAATTAATATTTTTTCCTAGATTGATTTGAAACATATAAACCAGAAAAAAGGCGACATGGTAGAAGTTGGTATAGATCTACGCGAATATTATCCTTCTGTCGAATGGGATATCCTGGGGGTACCCGCTGAAAGGCACGAGAGGTACTATCCATGCTGCCAAGAGCCATATCCAGGTTAGTTCTATAACAATATGATAATATTAATTTACCTAAATCCGACAAAATATCAGTTTCATATAGGAATGCAATAAGATGAGAAACCTATCAAGTACTTAATAACAGATTATCTTGATTGTTGTTTAAATAAACATAGTTACTGTTATTATTGATATCATAGGCTACCGTTGGACAGATTTTAGACCGTAAAATCGATAGTTGTGAGTTCAATATCTAAAAATGCTATTTTAACATATTTATTATCGCTAACTAAAACGTTAAAAACCTCAACGTAACATATATTTGTTGTGTAAATATAATTTTTATAAAAGCTTTTCTTAAGATGTTGCCAATTCTCTATGTATCCCCTTTCAAATATGGTAAGTGCCGGCTGTCTACTATGGGCTGGGCACCTTGTTGGTCTTCTCAGGATTCTGGCGGAGAAGTAATGGTGGTTATTTTTCACTTTTTGAAGCTCGTATCCTAGGCGGTCAATATCAAAGCCCTTTCATTTAATACCTCACTTTAATACCAAATTTTGCCCCCCTTTTAAGGCTATTTTTTTTATTTATTTACCCTCGATTTCTTTTTTTTTTCCAAGCATCAAAGTTTACGCATTCATTGTGTGAAAACTGTGCAAAAAGTGACCTACCAGTTGATTCTCTATGCCTACTTAACTATACTGCTATGTTAAGTCCTGCCAGTCAACACGGATTAACTCGTTTTTTTTGTAAAAGAGTATATTAAAATAATTATTATTAAAATTACAAAAAACAAAAAAAGAAACAGAAAATGACACGAACCACCAATGCGCGTGGTATGTAGTATTCAATAATACAAAAACCCATCCATCCAAATCTATTTCCTATGGAAACCACCACCAAAAAGAAAAAAATCCAATAGCAGTAATCAGTCCAGTGTTCAGTATTCAGAACGCGTTGCCTTCAAGCATTAACAAAACAAGCGTTTAACCTGTTAAGAGCGGTACAACGCAAGTAATTTAGCATAGATAAGCGTTGTCGACGTGCCGCGGTATTTACGAGGCTCGAGGTGAGATTAGGGCTTTTTTAGTAGGGTTTATGTGTCTCGTGGTAACGTTGGGTGTTGCCAGGTGGATATTTATGTTTTCTTATTGGATTGTATGGAATTGTAGGTTTCGGAGTGTAGGGAGGGAACTCAGAGATGATTGCTGCTGGAAATTGTTACGGGTACGGTATATACGGAATTTTTACGTTTTACGTTTTAAATTATTTAAATATTAATTTTAAGCTAGGGCACTAGGATAGCATTTTATTTATAACGCCATAGTTGATATTGTTCAATGTATAGGCCTATTTATAAATACTTAAAAAAATTCAGTCTGTCTGGTATGACAGAGTGGGCGTTTGAATTTTATTCAATAAAATTATCTATTGGAAAAATTACATAACAAAACATTTTAATGTAATTTTTTGAAATTTGAAATTTGAAACAATTTTTAGAACAGAGAAATAAATCACAAACACGTATTATTTATTCTTTATTTTGTCTCTTTATTCCTAGCGGAACAATAGCAAGAGGAAACGAATCTACGGCATATCATTCAACAATTAATATTTAACAAATAAATTAATAATATTACAACCAAGAAATAATATCCAAGAAACAAATATCATTTACATCCGCCAACCTCTCATTGGGATTCCAAATAATTATTAATTCAAATAATCGAAGGAAAGCTATCGGTTCAAAACTTCATTATCTAACCAAAGCTAACAATATCAACACGGAGTGTTTACTTGAGAAACTTTAATAACATTTAGTCACTTGTAATTGCTTGTTGCTGTGGATCGATTAGGTGCCATTTACGAGACGGTTAGTGAGCCAGGCCAGGACTAATAGCTGTTTTGCGTAATAATAATATTGTATGAAATCTAAATAGATTTAAACCGATTCCGGAGATTTTGTATTTAAAATACTAATATAATACTGTGGATTTGTTTTGGTTATGGTTAAAATAATTTTGCTATAGTCGTCATTATTAAGCGATGGTTGTCCAGCGAAGAAAGAGAGTTCTCATAGTTATATAAATAAATATCTCCTGCTATACCCCCTATGTTAAATTGCAACCCCTTCTCATCCCACAAGACTAGAACCTATTAGTTCTATTACTATTCCGTCTTCAATATTGGGCAGTAAGACTCAATTTGAAAGTCCAATCAAAATAGTTTGGGCCCGTATTCAAATTGCCCTTGCGACTAAGTGACTGGCGATTCCAATTGACAGTACCAGGATAATTACAATGTTTCAACATATGTTACACTAGCGTTCTACTCGTGGCTTTGCTCGCATTTTGCTTTCCTATATACCAATAAACAGTTTATTTTATTACTAATTTGATTTTTTTATTACAGTACATTTTCTAAATACCAATTTGTGGAAACGTACTAAAAGCGTACAAACCTACGTATTGAAAAAAATATTTCGTACAAACTTACTCCCTCTATTAACAATGTTAGATATAAAATAAATATCTAGGTTCGATTCCCACTCGAGGAAATGAAATATTTAATTTCTTTATTTAAGCTTTGAGTGCCGCTACTCAACACGGGATGCCTCCAGAATTCGGTGAAAAATAGGGCACGGAGTGACTTAACAGTAGGTTCCCTCTGCCCACCCCGCTGTGTGCGGGATGCAGCGTGAAGCTGAATAAATAAAATAATTGAGCCAAAATTATTATAATTGAGTTCGTAACGCCATATTCGTCCTGGCAACTCTCGTGCGGATCATAATTTTTTACCCCCCCATTCGCGGTTTTACAACGCGTCCAATAACCCTTTAATATTCTCGTTTATTGCTATTACTTTTTATAAAATGAAGTAGAAACGTGTTGGGAACGATACCTGACTTTTTACTTATCATATTTGTTCAGTTATTATTTTATGTTTGTGTGAAATAAAATTGGTATGTATGAACGTGTATACACTGTATAAACTGTAGATGTTTCTTATTGGTATTTTGTATTTTTAGTTGTATTTGAATTTTGTCACTACATAATTTATGTTTGAAAACACTGTGGAATTAAATCGTTTTTAAATAAATATATTAAATTAAATAAAATCATCTTCACGCTGTATCCCGCACACAGCAGGGTAGGCAGAGGTAACAATGTTAAGATACTCCCTTCCCCATTTTCCACTGAATTCTGGAGGCATTGCATATTGAGTGGTGGAACTGAACGCCGTAAATAAATATTTTAAAATATAATCTAAGATATATGCTTATTCTATAAACCGAAGTAAATAATAATAATTGTTTCAGATATCTTCTTCAACATAACATTACGGCGGAAGACTCTCTTTTACACCGTCAACCTGATCGTGCCTTGTGTTGGCATATCCTACTTATCAGTACTCGTCTTCTACTTGCCAGCAGATTCAGGAGAGAAGATCGCGTTAAGCATATCCATTTTGCTCTCCCAAACTATGTTTTTCCTTCTTATTTCAGAAATTATACCATCTACGTCGCTAGCACTGCCGTTGCTTGGAAAATATCTTTTATTCACGATGTTGTTAGTTGGACTGTCGGTTGTAATAACCATTGTAATATTAAACGTGCACTATCGCAAACCTAGTACTCATAAAATGGCGCCTTGGGTTAGAAAATTCTTTATAACTAAGCTACCTAAATTGCTTTTGATGAGAGTTCCTAAGGATTTACTTAGGGATTTAGCTGCGCAGAAGATAGCTGGTAGAAGTATGAAGAAGAATAAGTTTAAAGATGCTCTGGCAGCGGCTGAGCAGACCAATTCGAACGCGTCCAGCCCTGATTCGCTACGTCATCATTTACCTGGAGGTTGCAATGGTTTACATTCTACTACTGCAACTAATCGGTAAGAATAAAAATTAAACTTAACATTATTTAAAAAAAAAGAAAAAATATATATTACATGCAGTTTTTTTCCTTCAAATCCAAAAATAAATTTAACGATAGTTCTTAAAAGTGAAATACACAAACATACATAATATTAAAATACCCCTTAGGTTCAGTGGACTTGTCGGTGCATTAGGAAGTTTGGGTGCAGGTTACAACGGACTACCTTCTGTCATGTCAGGCTTAGATGATTCTCTAAGTGATATAACGCCTCGTAAAAAATATCCCTTCGAGCTGGAGAAAGCCATTCATAATGTCATGTTCATCCAGCATCACATGCAAAGACAGGATGAGTTTAACGCGGTAAGTAAAAAATATAAGGCCATCGCTCCGGCAGGAGGAGGGAAGGGTGGCGGTGAGTTCCGCCGCTCAACGCGCAATATCTCCGAAAAGTAGAGAACTAAGTGTCTTGACACTAAATTTGATCAGCCAGCTTTGCTATATTTTTTGCTTTCAATTTAACCTTTAAGTTTTTNCTTTTAAAACCAGAAATCATACAAAAACATATGTAATACTATAATACGCCTTAGGTTCAGTGGACTTGTCGGTGCATTAGGAAGCTTGGGTGCAGGTTACAACGGACTGCCTTCTGTCATGTCAGGCTTAGATGATTCTCTAAGTGATATAACGCCTCGTAAAAAATATCCCTTCGAGCTGGAGAAAGCGATTCATAATGTCATGTTCATCCAGCATCACATGCAAAGACAGGATGAGTTTAACGCGGTAAGTAAGAAAATTAAGGCCATCGTGGCTTAGTGGGACCATAAACGTAATGATTCTGCGTTTCAATTACCAGTCATAGCAAAGAATAATTTGCAATTTCCCGCTCCAGCAGGAGGAGGGAAGGGTGGCGGTGAGTTCCGCCGCTCAACGCGCAATATCTCCGAAAAGTAGAGAACTAAGTGTCTTGACACTAAATTTGATCAGCCAGCTTTGCTATATTTTTTGCTTTTAATTCAACCTTTAAGTTTTTACATTACATAAACTGTTGACATGTACTTTTTTTCATTTGCAATTCAAAAGGGAAGTTTTTGGATCGGATTTCGGGATCCCAAGATTGTAAATAAAGGGATCGAATTGTCTACATAAATAAACTAGATGTTCATGGCGCAGTGGCCAGCGAAATTATTATTTATACTTAAACTATTTCCGTTCTCCCGTTGGCTGTTGCTGGTGGATTAAACGTAAAAAGTGACTATTGTAATATTTTATTACTCAAAAATAAAAAGTTTGATATGTTTTTTTAGTTTCACATTGTATCCCGCACACAACAGGATAGGCCAAGTGTTAAAACACTCCATTTCTCATTTTTCACGGAATTCTGAAGACATTGCGGGTTGAGTAGCAGAACTCAACGCCGTGCTTTGTCTCGACACCAGAGCGAAAAATCAAAATATATATTTAAGTAAATATTTCATTTCCTCGAATGTGGATTGAATCTATAACCAGTAGCGTTCACACACTTCTTCCCCTGCGCACCGACTGGCCTCAATATTCCCTTAAATCGATTATATTAATAGTCTCAATTCATTGTGTTTGATAGCTCACCTAGTTTCCGCACTCGACGTATTACGTAAATGAGAACTTTAATTACTTTTAGTCTAAATACTGCAAAGGAAATGTTCAAGGCGGATGTTTGCACTAAGGTCACCTTATTAAAAGTTGGTCCAAAGCTTAGCTTTTTTTTTATATTTTTGTGAAGATCGTTATTTATTTTCTAAGAAAAGTTATGTTTTTGATGCACTTAGTAATATATATTCAAATATATATTTATTATATGTTTTCTTCGTCGCCTTAGGATAAATAACGTTATTAGAATGTTTGGTAAAAAAGACAGAGTGTGTTAGCACTAGGTTCCCTCTACCTACCTTGCTGTGTGGGATATATCGTCTATTTTTTATATATTAAGGTATTTATATATGTATGAATACACAGGAAGATCAAGACTGGGGCTTCGTCGCCATGGTATTGGACAGACTATTTCTATGGATCTTCACCATTGCCTCCATAGTCGGGACTTTTGCCATACTCTGCGAAGCTCCCTCGCTGTACGACGATACGAAACCCATCGACATGGTCTTATCATCAGTCGCGCAACAACAGTTCCTGCCTGTTGACAGCGGAGATTCATAAACTAATAATTAATATAACATTATTCAATTTCCCTTAAATTATGTCTTTTGTAATCATTAATAATCTTAATTTTACATTATTAATAATTAATTATTAATTATTAATAATTAAATGTAAACAAATGTGTAATAGCTTTGTAAGATACTTAGATGTTTGAAATTTAAGTAAGAATTGGCATCTACGTTATCTTAGCCAAAAGATGGCTGTGATTTTTTAAATTGTATTAGTGTAGGTATAGAAATTATAAGTTATTTTAATTGTAGTGAAATTAATGATAATATATTTAACTTTAACTTTAACTTAAAATTTTACCTGACAAAAGAAGAATAGGGAAGGAACCTTGAAACCAATGTATAAAGATCCACCCAAAAAGTATAATATCTTCGTTCTGTATGGAGAAAAAGTCGTACCTATACTATATATTTACATAAAATTTGTGTATTTCACTTTAATATAACAATTTTTTATATAGAAATCCTACACATAAATCAAAATGTTAAATCGCTATATTTTTATTTTCATTTTTAAGCCTACTTATTTATATTTCTTTAAATATTTATATTTAATAAATGAATGTCTCCAATTTTCATATAGATTGGTGTGCTCATAAGTAATATATATAAGATAATATTAATAGCTAATATTATGATAATAATGGCTGTGGTAATGTCAAAGTAAAGTATTAAACCTAAATAAAATACAAGTTTTTATATTATCATTTACAATACTAACTCTATCGTTGCTCGTAACTTTATTTGCATGAACTTGAAGTTTATTACATGGAAAATGTCTGTATGTATAAACAAATACATAACTATAGCTAAATATAATAAACAATTGCAGACAGATGGACAACAAAGTGAACCTATAAAGGTTCCTATATATGAGATACGGAACCCTAAAAATCAATAAAATTCAAGAAAATATGTGAACCCATATTTTTTGCATGATTTCTAGTCATATACTTGTATAATATAGTACTTAATATTTTAATTGCTACAGTATCATTTGTTGTGTCAATGTCAAAAATCAATTTTGGCTGTTTATAATCAAAATGAAACTTACGAAATAAAATAGTTAAGCAATATTGTCTTATTATTTGTATACCTACTTACATTTGTTTCCATCTTCATCTTCCTTTTAGAGGCACCAAACGTGCGAGTGTAAACACGACGGTCGTGGGTTCGATTACCACTCGGGGTAGTGAGTTATTTCATATTTTCATTTTCTTGCTCTCATAGCGACACAGTGCGCGGCGGTCAGCCTCTCAACAAACAATGCCTTAAGGATTCGGCGGAAAGATGGGAACGGTAAATACAATTAAAAAGATTAATAATACGAAATATGTATATTTTTTTATATTTAATATTTAGTTGTTAGAAATTTTCCGTTCCGTTTAAGTTAGAACTTTTCTGTTACATAAAAGTATGAGTATATTATAGAGCAAAGTAAAATACAAAGTTTTCAGTGACCAAACGAACTAACTTCGAAATAGAGAACCTGTCCACATCTCGTCAGCAATACAAAGAAATAGCCAACGAGCCGGCACACTGACTGACCTGACTGACGAATAAACGCCATAAAACGAACATATCGTAACAGTTAACGTACGGACCAAACATTAAAGTTGTCAACGTACGAAAAATATTGCTGCTGACTTCAATTTTGAGTAAAATTGCATAAATAAAGAGATGATGAATCATTGGATTTGCAATTGTTATCATATTTTTGATTTTTTTTACTATAACTTTTCCGTTTTTTCCTTTCTAGGTACGAAACCCTAAAAATAAAAAAGAAATCGGTTATACTCTATAATGTATACGTTATCTCATTTATTCTCAACTAGTGGACCCGAACGCGGCTACGCCCGCTTGAACTATACGAATATTTGTTAAATATATTTATGAAATTATGTTTTCAATAGAGAAATGCGTTAAGCAAGATCATTTTGGGTGACGTTTTCTAAAAACAAACTTTGCAAATCGTTGCTTAGCAACGGTCGCATAGCGACGATTGTTATTAACATGGCGGAATAAATTGCATGTCAAATTAATAAATATTTTAATATATTGGTATATATCGAAAATATTACAAATATGAGAAAAAAAAGTATCCTATGTTCATCCCGAGACCCTCAAGTGTCTCTATATGAGTATTTTATCACAATTAAATTAGCGGTTTGGTCCTGATTGCGTAAAGGACAGACAGACAGACAGACAGAGTTACTTTCGAATTTATAATATAGGTATGGATAACTAACAGTTAATGATATGCAACTTAGATGCAAATGATTGTTTCTCATATAAAGCAAAAACTGCTCATCTAAATTATGGACCCACTACTCTCCTTTGAGCGGCCTTACATTATCTTCCTACAAAACGTTAATCAAAATAGTAGGTATATGACTAAACAACATATGAGCTAGCAAGGAGCTATTTACTCTTGAATAATGTATGCTTTGATGACCTGCCTTTATGCCCGTCTAGTGCTTCAAAATTACTAATTTTGCAAGTCAATTAGTTTAGGTCTTACTTTTGTTTGTATTGGAGCAACTTTAATGATAACTTTTTGGAATATTTCAAAATAATGTTATAGTGTAGAAGATGAATTAAATGATGTATCGAAAATTGCAGAGATAGAGTCGCTGTTAGTCTTCGTAATCAGTACTCAACACGCTATGCCTGCAGAATTTGGCGGAAAGTTGGGAACGGTAGTGTCTTAATGTGAACGGGGTGTAGGTTCCCAGGTGCCGCCTGACCACTCTGCCATGTGTAGGATACGTCGTAAAGCTAAAAAATATGTATCAGTGACTGACAATGCAGGGATGAAACAATTCGACTAAAACGTTGAAATTTAGGTTAGGATATGTAGGAGAGAACTAAGCATGAAGAAAAACATAAATTCTGCATTCTATGTATTAATGTCCACGTAAACATAGTTGGCATTTGTGAATTACCGTTATCATCAAATCATCCATATATATGCTCTGACAACACTCCCAACGTTAATTCCTGCAACTCAACGCACAATGTCTTGAACAATAAGCAGAGAACGGAGTGTCTAGACACTAAGTTCTTTTTACCTACCCTTTTCCCTAACCCTCAAAGCAGAATAAAGAAACATATACTAACCAGAGCATACTTAGAAAATCACAACATACGAGTAACTTCACTAAAACTAGTAACTTAGCAGTTGCATCTAAAACCTCAACTTGCATCTATTTGTTTGAAATAAAAACTTCCTGTACATTTAACAAAAACCCACCGAAATGTCCAAACGATTTGGCTTCCAGCCAGTTGCATGTACAATGCACATAGTTACTACTGACTTGCTTTTTAATAGTCAGACTGGTGGCGACGTATGATTGACTGTGGTATACTATGAATGCGATAGTACATATGTGGTAACGAGATGATAGTGGGTTCGCATCTAAATGAAGAAATAATTATGCTTATGAGGACGCCGGTCAAGGTGGAGAGGCACCAGCGTGCGCCTGTGAACAATTGATCGTAAGTTCTATTCCCTAAAGAGATAATAGTAAGAGGAGTTAGTTGCCCACTTTCTGCCGAATTCTGGGACCATTGCGTGTTGAGTGGTGGAATACAACGACGAGTTTTGCCTCGACACTAAAGCGAAGAATTAGAAATATAAATTTAAATAAATATTTAATTTCCTCAAGTGGGAATCGAAACAACAACCAGTCGATTTTACAGTCACACTTTGTGCCTCTGCGCCACGACTGGCCTCTACATATAGCGTGAAGCTGATTTTTTAATATTTAAAAATACACTCTACATCCTCATTATTCGTCACTTCCATTATTTAATGACTGACGGACAGACGAAACTACTATAGTTAGAAACTTCTTATTTCGATTGTAGTCTAGGAAGTGAAGGGAATTTGTCGAAATTTCATACAAGAAAGGGAACAAACTTAAGTTTCCATTTTACATCTTAAAGTTCACTTAAGAATAGGACATTCTGGCGGTTATTCTTCTGCTAATTATTTAGAGAAAGCCTCTCTTAGCGCTTCTACTCTCTCCACTCAACACTCTCCTCAAAAAATACCTAAAATACCTCATAAATGTCTATTAATCACTAAGAATAAACAACATATAAAGATTACACAGAAATCTTCATAGAGCAATACTGTAAACAAAATAGTAACTTCTAAATTTTCCCTCCATTTTACTCATATAACTTTTAATCATAATAATAAATGAAATACTATACTATATAAGGTTAAATCCTGATATATATATAAAAGGATAATGCATACGAGAAAACTTTTAAATTTTAAATAAAATTTAAATCTTCGTAGGTACCTATAGCAAATCCACAACTTTAGATGCAGACCACGTACCGCAGATATTACTATTGGAGTCTTTAAAATTGTTTGTACATGGGAAGTGGGAAATTATCTAGTGCTTAAAATGTTTCTTAAAGTAGAAATGTTTATAACAAGATTTTTTTCAGGTTCACTCTGTATTCCGCATATAGCGTGGTAAGCAGAGTGAACATGGGAACCTACTGGTAGGACCCTTCGTTGCCATTAAGTCTAGTTCCTACTTTCCGCCGAATTCTCAAGGCGTAGTGGTTTGAGTGGCGGAAGTCAACGCCGCGTTTTTTCTTGTTACCAAAGCAAGAAAATTAACATATAAAATATTACATTCCCCCGAGTTAGAATTGGACCCATACCTATCGATCTATCTACCACGGCGACCATATTAAAATAATAATTATGTATATTTAAATGAAATTAAAATTATATTTTAAATATTATCCGCATTCCAACCAACGTATAAGTTAATTTAGTTCATAAAATTGACCACAATTCATGACATATTTTTGTATTTACATATATGTACCTTATTCCATTTTTGGTAATCTGACGTATATATTGTAGCCCAAGATCCCAGGGCTCACACACCTGTTATTTTAGCAAAGCTAAAATTTTGTGGATTGTTAATCTAATAAGTAGTCCTGTTAATAATATACGTAAAATTGATACGTGTTAGAACGTCTGGCAGGAGTGAAAGTCTACGTAAAGTTGTCGCAATAATAGAGATACATTTTTTACATTATTCTTAAAAACATATTTAAATACGAACGTTTCTACCTTTAGTGAGGTTAGTGAGTTAGTTTAAGGTGAGCGTGTTAATTAGTAATTATGCATACCGTCTTAATTAGACTTATTGATCCTTTTGAAAGTTTAACTTTGCTAAAATTACGTAGGTTTGGGAGTCCTGGGATCTCGGTCTATTGGTATAACCGTATATGAACTATAGGTATGTGATACACGTTCAAATCATAGCAGTCTATAAAACATATTTTAGTACTAGTAATTGTTGTAAGGAAAATTACTAATAATATTAATAAGATAATTAATAAAATAATTATGAGTATACCAGATTTTTAAAAAAAGAGTATTTTTAACTAATGCCTTAAGTCCTAGGGGCAAAGAAAAGAATAAAAAGAGAGCCATATCAAAAATATTTTCTTAGCTTCACGCTGTATCAAAGATTGCCGTTGAGTTCACCATTCAACACGCAATGCTCTCCAGAATTCGGCGGAAAGAATTGGGTAACGGAGTGTATTTACACTAGGTTCCCTTTGCCTACCCTACTGTGTGCAGCAGCGTGAAGCTGAATTAATATAATAAAAAAAATATATAAGAAAATTTAATAAGATTCTAATTAATATGATTCTGAAGCGACCGTCGCCTCGCGTCGGTCTGTTTTTGTCAGTTTCTCGCTATGAGATTAAACTTTGCAAGTCGTGGAAAGTGGCTGATTGTCATCAAGTGAGGTGGAGCTGGGAACTTAGTAGTGAAGTAATTATAGAACTACTTTACGTTTTCCGAGATTTTCCCGCTAATACGAGGAGACTAGAGGTCTAATAAAATTAATTAATACAGCGTGAAGCTGATTTATTTATTTTTTGTATGACGAAAGCACATCAATTTAAGATGATTACCCTACTAGAGCAATATAAACCATTCCATAGTGGAATCGAACCTACAAACATCAACAGCCAAACACTACTACTGCGCCACTATGACCTCTGTATAAAATTAGTTACTATAAAAACTAAAAAATATGACATAGTTACATTCTCGTGGAAACGTTATAATTGAGGGTTAAATATCGCTACAACTTTCCATGCTTTAATATAACAAAAAGCGACCTAAAATTTTGTTTCTTAGCAAGCACCTAATAAAACGAAGTAATTAAATAATTTCTATATATATTATCTAAATATATACATTTTCAAGTATAATATCAACGAGTATAATATCAACTAGAATACCATGTAAGCATTAACAAAAACTAACGCAACACGAGAACGACACCAGCTAATGCCACGTTCACACCAAAGCTTAATAAAACTGTCACCCCATAGTTTATGATCAGTTCATAACTACAAATAATTCGATGTTGCGGTAGGAGAGTGTAATTTAACTTAAAATTAAATTCAATTGCGGACGTCACACACAGCCTTGCCGTATTAATCTTAAACGTTTCTGGTCTGGTCTTTACCTCAAAGGAATCTTAAATTGAATTCTTGAACCCTTTTGTGCCATCTTTCCATCTATCTACAAGGGACGATACATACATAGAGAGATGCATGCAGATCTTTTAGAGTCGTGGCTCTTGCTTGTCTTTAACAGATTCGTAGTGCACATTTGTGTGATGAAAGTTTTCTTGCAGTGCTGTCTTTTTTACGGGTTTACTGAAAATCAATTTTTCAAATTATAAAAAAATGTCACTAATAAAATATTAATTGCAGTTGTAAATTTACAATTCAAGAAAAAAACACAAAATATATAAGAAAACTATGAATTTAGCACTTACAATGCTAGCCACAAATATCAAACCGAATTAAACAAACAGAGTAGACCTCAAGTCCCAAGGCTAATAAATATTCCAATGATCCACCATCCAATTCGGGCAACTCCAAAATCTTTCCGATGGGAACCTCACATTAGCATATGACATAACAAAGGTCGATTTACCGCTTTACGTCTCGAGCGGACCAAATCTATACTTTATTATAGTAGAAATAAAATTGATTTTTATTTAACATAAAAAACAGCGCGGTTTTACTTGAAATTGACTCGACAACCGTTCAAAGAAGTCAGTACTTTGAATGGCTCGAGGTCGGAAGTTTGCCTAAGTCTTCTTAATTTATGCGTTCAGTCTTTAATTTCTTGGGGAGCGAATGAACGAATCAGATTAAAAATGCCGACACAATGCTCTCTCTAAAGTGAAGTTGGACAAAGCCAAGTTAGAGCGCATTTGCAGTTGATTAATAATTCCTCTACCCTTATTACTGCCATTAACAGTCTTCAGTCATATTGACATGGAGTAACGAGCTAGCAAAGCATTTGTTCAAAGGAAGGCCGAGAACTAGTTGGTATAATTGTATTGAAAATATAATTAATTCTTCTTTTTTAATTTTCTTTTATGATGTTTCATATAAGGGAATTAATTGACTTAATTAAACTTAATATTGTTATATAACTGAAATTAAAAAACTTAATAATTTCCCTTCTCAGTGTAATCAAACTATGGTGTTGAGCTCATCCACTCAACACGCAATGTCTCAAAAATTGAAAAATTAAACGGAAAGTCGAGAGAGAATAAAAGAAGAAAGAGAGAGAGTAAAAGAATAATTTAACATCAGGTTTTTTTCTGCTTTGCCTTCGAATATTGTTTTTTAATAATTATGTTTTGCATTTATATTGATCCTTCTTCCTTTTAAATAGTTTTTGTTAAACTTTAAACTTTTTATAACTTTCTAAAAATATATTTCGATTGCAGTATTGACTGTGGAAAAACACTTTAAAAAATATTATTTTATATTTAAATAAATTTTAACTTATTCAAATATCTTTTTATATGTTACTACAGAATTAACTTCTTCACGTATAATCTAAGCATATTATAAATAATCCTCTATATAACGTATAAAGTAAATTCTAATGTAAATTCCAAAAACGGTCCTCCACAGTCGTCCATTTTGAACAATATTTCAAGCGAGGAGCCGTCTTTGATGTGAACGCGCACTGAATTTTCAGAATGCCACGAATTTCTAAGCACATTAGGTTAGAATAGTTCCTTCGTATCTAGCCTCATGAGAAGCACTGTAGTTAAGCAAAACATAAATTAATATACGGTGTCTGAACTATTTTGTATAAGTTTGATATTATTTTTTTAATATTTACGGAAATTGTAATATTTTTTTTTATTAATTTAAGTACAAATATATATCATTGTTCTCCCTTTTCTCGCATAACAAGGTAGTCCAGAGGACGATGAGTGTTAAGACCCCCGTTTCTTGCCAAACACTTCGTGGGTTCCTACGCCACGCTTTGCGATACGTACTAATACTATTCATATTTCTTTCCTATAATATTATAATATTTAATTTTAATTATATAAAAGATAAGGCATTAGATATTATAGTCCAATAATTATATCATCACGCTGTATCCCGCACGTAGCAAGTAGGCAGAAGAAACCTGGGAACTTAGTGTTAAAACACTCCGTTCCCCATTTCTGGCGGTGGAACATATAATTGTAATGATCAACAAAATACTCGTAATATATAGGCAACTGACATAATATTAAAAGTCAAAATAACCATTGCTTTTCCTCTTTTGTGATAAATACACCAACTTTTCCACCTAGTTACAGTATATCAAATTAATAAGAGACGTTTATATTGGCCAGGCCTACTTACGTGTATTTTATATTATGAAACTACTGTTTCTAGGAGTGCGACAGCTTCACGTTGTATCCCGCATACGGTAGGTTAGGCAGAGGGAACCTAGTGTTAAGGCTCCCCGTTCCCCATTTTCTGCCAAATTCTAGAGGCATTGCGTGTTGAGTAGCGGAACTAAACGCCGCAGTTTGCCTCGACCCCAAAGCGAAGAAATGAAAGTATAAAATTAAATAAATACTTCATTTACACGAGTGGAGATAGAACCCACACTTGTGCCGACTAGCCTCAGTCTCCTGTTTGTATGAAAATATAGGAATTCATTTATATCACGTAGAAACTTGTGATAGAATTTAGCTCTTTTTTCCCTATAAAGGCTAGCCTCAGGGCTTCGAATCGATGGTATGTTACTTTGTCTAGGACGGTAATGAATTCGATATAAAAGAAAAAATATATACATATATATATATCATTGGGACGCCGTCGAAATCGAATCAAGTATTGTTTGTAGCTTCTATGACGGCAAATGTGATATAACTTGATATATATTAAGCATTATTAAGTTACTGAATATATTCAGTAATAAATTCGGTTCTTTATATGAGAACAATTTCTCTAATATTAGTCTTCTTCTTCTTCCTGGCATTAATCCCGGCTATTGCCAGGGTCTGCCTTCCTACTCACCCTACTCCACTTTGCACGGTATTTTGCGTCAATTTCTCTAATATTAGTGTACAGTTTTATATTGCTAGATGGTAACTATCATCGACTCCTACTCGAAGGAATATAATTAATTCGAGTAAATTAAAAATAATGCTCTGAAACGCAGGATTTAACACTAGGTTTTCCCGATATGCGGAATATAAGGTTAAGCTAAAAGCCAAGAAGAATCGCTTTAGAAATAAGCTTACATACAGATGCCTGAATGAATGATGTGCCTAAATGAATATAATATGTATATCTTGAGTTTGGTTTGGTTGGTTCGATTCCTGCTCGAGGAAATATTAAAACTAGGTACCCTCTACTTACTGTACCAGCTAGCTAAAAAAATATTAATGATTTAAGATAAAGTAATAAAAAATCTAAATATTTGTTGATATAATCGCGAATGACGATGAACCAAAAGTTTTCAGAGTCCTTCGGTCAAAAGTTTGCCTTCGTTACTTGTTCCAAGTTTTCTTGTTAGGCGCGACAAGGTCTGAGTTATAACAGGTCTTCTCGTAATATGACAGTACCTACTCCGAAATACTTCGCCTTCTTTTAGAGTACCTAGTAGGTACGTCGATTTTGTATTTTCTTTTCTTTTTTCATCTTAGTTTTATAAAAACTTTAAAATATTTTTTTTAGTTTTTTGCTGAGATGTTAAAATTGCAAAAATAAATAAATATATTTATGGTGTATCCCGCATGTAGCATGGTAGACAGAGGGAACCTAATGTTATTAATTTAATTAATTATGCCTTATCACCAGAGCGAGAAAATGAAAATATTTAATATTATAAATTCGTCCTTTAACGTCATATGAATGAAATTAATAAGGAAAACCTAATAGAATATATTTATATGGATTGTCCATATAAATACGGAAACTTGTAA
>JAKRZM010000299.1:130284-143748 GCA_036379175.1 Heliconius cydno galanthus
TCAACCCCCACAACCTGTTGCGTTCACAGTGGTACGCTTGTGTCCCAGCGCCACGACTGGCCTCAATATATACAATATACATATACACGCTGTTCACCAGTTTCCGTAAACGCAATGTCTCGAAAGGAACAGTGTTACACTAGGCTAGCTAGGAAAAACTATCACAATTTACAGAGATTTTTGACGGAAAGTGGGGAACGGAGTGTCTTAACATTAGGTTCTCTCTGCCTTCCCTGCCGTATGCGGGGTACAATGTGAAACTGATGTAATTTTTTTTTTTAATTTACAGATACCAAAAAATCTTCACCAGTCCTACAATCGGCCGTACTCGATATAGTTGATTGGCATGAATGTAAAGATTTGTATAATAGAAATTGGGAAGGATTCACGGACCATCAGTCATGCGCTGGAAAGCTAGACGGCAGCGCTGGAACTTGTAATGTAAGTTAAAGTTAAAATTTCTTTAAAAAAAACCTGAGGGAACCTATTACACCGTCCCCCATTTTCCGCCAAATTTTAGAGGCAGTGCGTGTTGAATGGCGCCGTTCTCTGCCTCGTTACCAGCGCGAAGAAATTCAAATATAAAATATTTAATTTCCTCTAGTCTAGTCTAGGTTAAATTTACCTGTTTTAATTTTTATTTGTATATATTGTTTTAGGGAGACTCCGGCACACCACTTCAGTATAGAAAAGAAAACCAGTCTGATGATACGAACATGAACGTTATAGTTGCTATCACATCATTTGGGAGGAAATGTGATCTTCATCTTCAGCCCTTAGGAGTTTATGTAAACATAAATTATTTCATAGATTGGATTGAAAGCCAGGTGTGGCCAAAAGATGAAATATAATATATCTTTCCTATTAGATGAAAATGTCCATTACAGTGGATACTTTCACTAATTTCATCATCCCAGGCCTTTGTATAAAGTGATATAGTAAAGTTAAATGTTGTTTTTTTTATTTTTTATTTAAATGCTGTTTTTTTTTTTCGGCGCTTCAAGCTATATCCCGCACGCAGCAGGATAGGCAAAGGGATTGTAGTGTATTATTATTTGTACATTTCGTTGCCCATTTTCCGCCCAATTCTGGAGCCACCGCGTGTTGAGTGGCGAAACCCAACGCCGCGCTTTTCCTCAACACCAGAACGAAGTAATAAAAATATTTATTTTAATAAAAAAATAATTGCCTCAAACTCACAACCAATCAGTCGCGTGTACAGTTACACCCCTGTGAAAGCAAGGCTGCTTTGTGATTGAAAACCTCAAAGCCATGTAAATAATAAAATAAACCCGTCAAAATATCGTATAGTATAGTATAGTATCTATCCTTATATAGATCGGTTTCTCTAAAAGTCAATTTGGACAAAGATCCTTCATAACGTTTTATATGGAAACATCCAACTCGTTGATTGAAATCATCCATCAAATGGATGAAGAGATGAAGGTTTGCCGTATATTAAGTAATTCTGGAAATAATTTTTCACGGCTATGCCCAGATTGGACAGCGACGTCAGGTAACGTTATAATAATTTGACGTAATTCATTAATTTGCAATGCGAAAAGGAAAAACTTTGTGCCCTCTTCGAGTATTTGAAAGGAAAATTAGGAAAAATGTTTGTTGGAAGTTTTAGATTGCTCTCGAATGCAAACTTTTGTTAGCGGTCATTAAACGTATAATATCTGTTAAATAGATAGATTGAAAGTGAGAACCCTCAAAAGCTTCGACACAAACTTTTGAATAAGAAAGTCTTTTGCAAAATAAAGAAAGAAAATCTAGGTTTTATTCTTCCTGTAACCCATTCTTACCTTTAAATTATCCTAGAAGGGTGCCACAATAAAATGAATTTAAATATAACAATTCCCCCAAACGAATATCGAACCCAAAGCCACTTACAATAACCACACAGCTAACAACGGCGTCCAAATAAAATTATATTAACGAATTCGTCACAAAGTTTACCGTTGTATAAAAGTCGATTCACACTACTAATAGTGCTTTAAAGGCCTATATCAAACGGGTACAGAAAACGGAACGGAACGGAAAGACGGTGTCTATAGAGCGAAATAATCTTGTTTCATTCAGCATCCTTTGAGCGGAGTAGCTGGGCTAAGTGCATTTTATTCTCTTCGACCCTTTTAGAAAGCTTGGAGGGCCAGTACTAATGGCCTCTCATGTCCCTGGTAAACTCTTGGCCTATACTTTTTTCTCTATTTCATTTTTTACCTACACTAATTTCTATAGTTATTTACTTCGTAGACAGCAGTATATAATTATAGATATTTTTTTAACAGTATTTGGTACAATTACGATGTTACATTCGAATGTCTCGGAAATTGGGTGGAATTGGGGAACCCGGAACCTGGTGTTAAGATCGAGGCGGATAGAGGACGACCTAGATGGGTAGAGGGAACCAGGTTCCTACCCAGCTAGTTCTATATAGCGCGGAATTTCCTTATAAATCAAATAAAAAGAAATATTCTGTAATTTCGCGGCGTTGAATTCCGCTACTCAACACGCAATGTCTCGAATTCTATATTCTACATCCCAGATATAAAAGAGTAGGCAGAGGGAAACTAGTGTTGAGACAAGAAGAGAATAGAGAACTTTCTCTATTTTGCCACATCATTTCCGACACATCGCATGTTCAATGGCGAAACTCATTGATATCAGAGCCAAGAAATGAATTGAACTCACGACCGTCGTCTTCGCTGCGTCACATCGGCGTTCTTACTCATCGATATATAAAATTATTAATTATTAATTTTAATATGATGTTTATATTATTTTAATATATTTTTTTTTGTGTTACTTGTTTACACAAAACAGAATATCACAGAAATCTTTCATAGACCAGAATTGAATCTAAAACGACCGAATTATTCTCACGACTGCTCCAACAGAGCAACAAATTTAAAATTTACCCCCGCAATAACTAGTACATGACTCGCATCGGTGAAGGGCCCAAGTTAAATTGGGGCAACTTGAATCANAAATTGGGGAACGGACACTAGGTTTCCTCTATCTGTTACTTCTATCTATTTTGCCATATTTCCGACACATCGAATTTTCAATGGCGGATCTCATGGATATTAGATGTCTTGATATCAGAGCCAAGAAATGAATTGAACCTGCAACCGTCGCCTTTATAGTTGAAGGCTATGTCGATATGTAAAATTATTATTAATATTTTTTTGTGTTACTTATTTACACAAAAAAGAAAATCACATAAATTTATCATAGACCAGAATTGAATCTAAAACAACCGAATTATTCTCACGACTGCTCCAACAGAGCAACAAATTTAAAATTTACCCCCGCAATAACTAGTACATGACTCGCATCGGTGAAGGGCCCAAGTTAAATTGGGGCAACTTGAATCAGAAAATTGGTTAAAATTCAATTATTCGACATTATTCACCTACTTCGAGTTGGGGGAAACTACTTTAGCGTTTCATTCACTTCGAGGGCGCGCCGTGATTGGTTTTAATCTAACTTCAATACAGCTAGGAAATAGGCAACTAGGACGTCCATCACAAAAAATATTTCTATTTATATATGAATAGAATGAAAGAAATATTTTCTACTGTTGCCTACTTTAATGTCTGATACATTCGGTTATATTAAAAAAATAGTATTAGATAATGTTTTATATATTGACGAGAAAGGCCTCACAATTTGAACATTTTCCACATTTCGTTAGTTCTTATAGTTTATCAGAACCACTAGTGGGTAGAGCGGGTAAATTAAAATATAACCTTCAACTGAATGAGGATCGAATTCAAAACCATCGCGTATACCATGATGTCCCGCTACGCCACGACACCCTCATTTTTTTGTTTCACACCTATTCACGAAGGAGACACTTCGTATCAATTATTAATAACACTTCCATACCCCACTTTCCTCCAAATACCATTAAACAAATATTTTACAGAAACAGCACAGATAATCAATAGTTAAAAAGACAAATTCTAATACTTATAAATACTTAATGCATAGCCACGGGTTAATCTCAACGAGCAGTCATGTTTGCGATGTCGCCGATTGCAGGCGCGGCGACATCCAGCTAACTACGTAAGTTGAAACCGCAAGTTACACAAAAGACCTACAAAGTTTCGCTTAAACTACGGATGGAGTTTGGAATTAGCATTTGCTACGAAATAGATACTCGCAAAAAGAAGGGGTTTGATTTTTTCTTTTTTAGTGTATTCCGGGGTAGGCAGAGGGGACTAGTGTTAACGGTCCCGACTTTCCTCCGAATTCTGTGCATCGCTTCCATGTGGATCGGAATAAGCATCGTTACAGTCAGATGCTTTCTCACTGCACTTTCCCAATTCCAAATCACATAAATCCTATCAAGCGGTCTCCAGCAGTCTCCAGCATAAAATTTGAGGAACAGAGCACAAGGGCTTGTTGGTTCGATTGCCACTCGGCGTAATGAAATATTTGGACCGTTTATTTTGAAAGTNTAACACTAGGTTCCCAGAATGTGCTTCCCCTTTTATGTACGGGATACAGCGTAAAATGTATTTAAAAAAATACAAATATTAATTTCGAATAAAATTAAAACCTACCATTTACTATCTTATTTCCATTTCCTATACAGATAGTCACCAAACAAAAGTCCATTACAAAGGAAAATCCGAACAAAAGTATATTCCTCTAGCATTTTAAGTATCTAAAACTATTCCATGTACTCAACCACCGCAATAAGACCACAGATTCCTTAGTATTGTAACATAAATAAACATTCCAGAGTGAAATTGCACTCTGCACAGAGCATGCAGCCGCCGTGCTGGGGAGCACCCTTTAATAAAAACCTGCTACGAAAATTAACTATTCTGATATTTACTAAGAATTTACATTGTGTTTTTTCAGTTACTGTTAAAGAAATACCAGTTGCAATACTTTCTACGAAAGAAGACTTTTTTTTATATTGACATAGATATTCTTTATGAAAATTGAATGTAGAAATTGAAATCCATCATAGCAGAGCAGGCAGAGCGAAACTGGGAACCTAGCTAGTATTAAGAGACTTCCGTTCCCCACTTTCTTCTGAATTAAGGAGGCATTGGGTATTTATGATCGCAAATCAACGCCACGCTTTGGCCTCTTTACCAGAGCCAAGTGGAAATCGAACCGACAACTGTCGCTTTTACAGTCACATGTGTAGACGCCTGTGTCACAACAGCTTTAACATTCAAATTTTAAATTTCAATCAAATTTTTTTACAAAGCAGTGCTGTTCTTTGTGTGGACAGGAAAAGAAAAGGGATCGAAATGATCCTTCCTTATTTAAATATGGTATAAAAATCCAACATAGGATAAAATACTAATTTCATCACAATCTGTTAAGTAATATTTGATATTGGTAACCACACATTTCTTTAAGTAACACAGAATAAGTCCTAGTAAACTACAGTTATTTTACGTCAATTTAATTTCTTTATCCTCCATGTTGTACTAAATCAAATTAAGCAATAACCTGAAGCTTATCCTCTTGAAGTCCTCTTACTCTAAATAATGATGTTTGAGTTAATATTAGGTATTGTGATAATCCTATACGAGTCACGGCTGATATATTTACGACACCGTCCATCGCCATTACATGGTCTAATGTATTTAGCACGTTAATTATACATAATTAATATGATATTAAAATGAATAATCAACTTTTGATTCTAAGCACATAAGTGTGGATATTTCTTTTTTCGTTTTTTTAGCTTCTCGCTGTATCGCGCATATAGCGGGATAGGCAGAGGGAACTTGGGCTACTGGTGTTAAAATTTCTCTTGAGTGGCGGGAATGCACTTACTAAATTTTGTATATTTAATTTACTTGTATGAGAATCGAATTCTTGCGCTACGACTGAAAATAATGTAATTACTAATTACCAAATCCAATTCCAGGTCAATCCAAGGCCAAGTCCTTGGGCATAAACGCGACATTTGAGGGTTCGATTCCCTTTGGAAGAAATGAAATATTTAATATTTTAATTTTTTCGTTCGTGGTGTAGCTAAGCACGGCGTTGAGTTATGTTGCAAAGCCTCAAAAATTAGGCTAAAAGTGGGGAACGGTTGGAAGGACGGTGTCATAATACTAGATTCCCTCTGCCTACACTGCTACACGCGGGATACTGCGTGAAGCTGAAAATTTGTTAAACGAAGCTTTCTTTACAAAACCAGTGTAAAATTCACCCTAAGTAAACAAAAAGTGTATAACAAGTTTCAACATGTCGTCAAAACACCTTTTAAATGTGTACAGTATCTGCCTATAATATCTTTTCCCTCTCCAGCTCGACCCAAGGGAATTATTTCTCAATCTTGCCCTGCATGAATACCTAAAGGACTTTGCCTTATCAAATATGTATCAACATTTTGCACCCTCGCTTCCAATATATCGATCGGAATTAGAAAACATGTTAATACATGTTTTGTACTTTACAGCTTTGATTTTTTTCATGAAAATAGTCTTGTAGTGATGAAAAATGTACATATACTTTATTAAGAAAATTGTATAAAATTGTATAGAAATTTAACATAGCGGGATTTGATTTCGTTTTAAGAAAGTATGACTTAGCGTCCAGAGGGCTTTAAGATACCGAGCGCGATTTGAACCAGAGCCTCTTTGACCACTTCTATTTTTTTTTACGTTTTTTAATATTAAAATTTATAATTGTAAGCTGGTTGCTATAGTTCTGAGTTAATTTCATTTTATTTGTTAAACAAATAATCTACTTCGTAAATAAGCACGACATTTTACGATAATTAAAATTCACGATAATTAAAAGACATCTCAGCTTCACGCTGTATCCCGCACACAGCAGGCAGAGGGAACCTCGTGTTTTTTACCACTCACTACCCACCCACTAGTTTGTCTAGGCTTTATAACAGTTTTATCAAGATGTCCTCACGTAGCTAAGTATAAAACTTGACTGGATAAGGGTTCAACCTTGTGTATACGACAATGATTTAGTGTTTACCATCGCGTGCCATGTGCGACTTCAATTGAAATTTACGACTGGCTTGTTATATTACACTACTAAAAAGATATCCAGATACCCGAATAAGTAATAAGTAAGTATATTCACTTTGTTTTTGGCTTCACGCTCTATCCCGTATATAGCAGCGTAGGCAGAGAGAATCAGGGAACCTAGCGTTAAGACACTCCGCTTCCATTAAGATGCATTGCACGTTAAGTGTAAAAAAAATCCTACATCTAAACTGTTGAAGTATCTTAATTATTTTATTAGGTATGGATTTGAAATATTTTTCCCTATATGCTGCTTCCGTAAAAGGAGCGCTGACGCTTCCATCCTGTATTTGCGTAGTTAAATACTTGTATCGTTGCGGTTTAATTCGTAAACATGCGGTAACCACCCGACAATCCCACGCGACGATCTGAACCGACGGCAGTCCCAAGTGAACAAGGATATACGGTTGAAACATGTCCTTCTAGCTGGATATGGGAAAAGATGGATGAGGAAACTTTGAAAATATGATGTTCTTGACATTTTCATTAAAATGATGCTATATATACTTAAAAAAAAATCTTCTTTCAATTCAAATCTTCATTCTTCTTTATAAAATGAAAATTTCCGTTCCCAATTGATAAACGCTCTCTTAGTACTCCCCTCACTCCCCAAATTTAAACGTTTTAAGTCCACCAGACTCCTTCGGATAGGTTAGGGAGTGTAGGGGTTCGGAATATTAATAAAAATATGTAAACTTTAGACTTACCGATTTATTTCTACGCCATGATAAACAAACCATAATTTATTTTGCCACATTTGATTTAATATATGTTTATTATATTAAATTACTTGGTTTTCCTGTCAATTACTGCTAAGTACTAGACTTATAAGCATAGCCGTAATCAATATGTGTTCTATAGAATAACATAATTATTATAGACATTATTTATAATTAATTAGAATCATTATGGATTATACAAGATCCAATGAATAATTATTATTTTCAATTCCTTCTAATACAAAACAGTGCAGTATTGAGGTCCGCCATTAAATAAGCAGTGTCTCAAATTAAGCGAAAGACGGAGAGGCCGTCGTGGCCCAAGAGCACAAGAGTGTGACTGTAACGCGACGGTTGTGTTCGATACGCACTCGAGGAAGTGAAATATATATTTACGTTTATATTTCCATTTCTTTGCTCTGGCAAAGTGCGGCGTTGAGTTCTGCCGCAACACACAATACCTCCAGAATTTGGCAGAAAATGGGGAACGGAGTATCTTAACACTAGGTTCCCTCTGCCTTCCCTGCTGGCGGGATACAGCGTGAAGCTGATTTATTTTATTTTTAACTAATAATATAAAATCTACACTAAAAACATAATATATGCCGCATCCAAACGTTCTAATATATTTTTCTTTGTCCGAATCACATCACAGTTTGTTGATCCCCCGCCAAGTTGTGGTTCATACTACCACATATACTCGTAAGATACTGTTTACAATTTTATAGGAACATATTATATAGATAAATCTATTTATTTTTCGTATATAAAAATCTAATTTGTACTATGAGGAAGTAGGAAGCAGAGTCAATAGTTAATATGGATTCAGACATCAATTTATGCTGTTTTCATTTATTAAGATGGTTTTAAAGATACATTAAGGAACCCCAAAACATTCAGGATTAAATGCCATACCACAAATATATTAATTAGACACATTAACAGACAAAAAGAAAACAATATTTAAGAACAAATTTCCATGTATCATTTATTCACCCTTCTTGCAGACGCAAAAAGTAACTTTTGACGTATAGCGATGTTCGCGACGGGTCGTAAATCGAGTTGTAACTAACAGAACAATGGTCGCGCAATCAACGTGCTCTTTGTGCTCCGATAGGGGGAACCGCACTGGAACTGGAAACGTATAAATAACACCGTTTTTTTTTCATATGACGTTTTCCATGTTGTCTTGAAAATATTTTTAAAAACAGTAATTAACTGTGTGCTATGGTTTAAGGTATCTTAATTTATCTGCCTTATTTAGTAGGAGTCAACGGGTTCAGGTTGGGCAAAAAGTACATGGACTGCCTTTTTAATGAGGGAGCCCTTTACACCGCTCGAATTGGAATTGGGACAGACTATGTGGGACTCTATGTTTTGGCAGATGTAGGCTGTCTATAACCATCCCACTAAAACCTCAAGTTACGCCTTCTTTAATCTTATAAGAAAGATAAAATGAAATTATCTTATTTTGCCATAATGAAGTGTTATCCCTACCGACCTCAGAAATCAGCTGTGTATGAGCATATAGCGGATATGTTGGACATTTAGATATACTCCACATCCTCATTAGGGAGAAAAGATTAATTCCTAGAATGATCCGCGATGCTATTGAAGTACAAAAACAAACTAACTAATTAGAAAGGTTTTTATGAGTGGGTCCCAAGTGCTAGAACGTCCGACCGCCTTGTTCCACCCAGCACACCAGAGGATAGAAACGGTCAGGTAATTGTACAAAAATCCAAAGCAGTGCGCGAGGTATGAAATTGTTGGGAGTAGTTTGATATTCTTATTAGGTCAACTGACATACAGGTCTCCAAAAATTTATAATTCCAAATATACGCGACTAATCCGCCTAAAAGGTTTTATTTAAAATTAATATATCATCTTATAAATTAATTAATTAAATAGTTATTGATAGTAAAATCGCATTAGTTGAGTTGTTCTCACTAAAATGTTCGCTAATTTATTTGATCCAATAATAAATTGAACTAAAAGCCTTTACGAGTTTGCCGATCTAAAGACTAAATTTTAGATACAAAAATGTAAATTAGAACTGAAGTAATAAATTAGACATTGTGATAGTTTATTTAAATTTTATTAAAGGAAATTTTGACAAATTAAAACTAAATAAATAAATGTAATAAATAGAGAACGTCATACATACATATATAGTTTTATGTACATTCAACCTTCCTAATGAATTAATTTGTATTGTTTTTGTTTTGAATGGGAATCGAACCTGTCGCGCTTATACGCTTGTACCCCTATGCCACGACTGGCCCCATATACATTTTTATTACCATAGACATTTTCATAATATATTATCTTTCTTAATATACATAAATCCCAAAACATTTCCGCTGTTGAAACAATGATCTGGACTTACACGAAGCGAAGTGACATAATTAGTAAGCAAAATTCTTGTTCGCCAGCTTATTAAAGTTAAGCGAGGTTTAATATTAAATCCGCGTTCTGCTCCGCCGGCGGCGCTCCGCGGCTAATGAATGCGGGGTCACGCCGCGCGCCGTAACTGAGCGGCGAGGAATGCGTCACCTGACAAACTCGTGTACGTAAATTGAAAATTATCGGAAAAATATGTCGAAGAGCTGTAAATATGGTGTGTTGGATGTTTTTTTTAATATGTGTATACATATTTTTCTTACTTCGGCAAAGGGGACCTGGAAACCTAGTTTTAAGACTTCGTTCCCATTTAGACACTTCCGTTTCCCACTTTCCACCGAAATATTGCGTGTTGAGTGACGGAACTCAATGCTGCGCTTTGATTTGTTACCCTTTGGTAACGAGATAATGAAAACATTAAATATTTCATTCCTCCGTGTGGGAATCGAACCCACAACTGTCGCGCTTACACTCGAGTGTTTATGCCCGTATGCCGACGGCCTGAATAGTATATACATATATATAGCACGTATAATAATATGTGATTAATAATAATAATAAACTGTAATTTTTGACACGGCAGAACGTGACGTTTTTTACTATTTTCTTATAAGATCAGGAGATATGAGACATTATTTAGTACGTTAGGACGTTAGGACTTTTAATCATCAAGAGAAATCTGTAATAAGGTTTTATATATTGAATTACAAATACCTAATAAAAATATTTAGTAGATTTAGTAGATGTAAAACGTTTCGAAAGTATTAAGCAAAGACGGTCTTTAAGTCACGAGTTTGAAGTTAAACAGCGTTTTAAACTGATGATATCCAGGAAAGTTAAATGCATATAAAAGTTTTAAATCCTCTTAGAAAATATATGGAGATTATGGTGACATTGCGGTGGTACATGCTTGTAAATATAGTTTTTGTGGTAGGCCAGTCCCGACATGTTATGGATTCGATTCCCACTCAAGGAAATAAAATATTTAATATTTTCATTTTCCCGCTCTGATAACAAGGCAAGGCGNTTACTCTTTGGTAACGAGGTAATGAAAAAATATATATTTCATTCCTCCGTGTGGGAATCGAACCCACAACTGTCGCGCTTACACTCAAGTGTTTATGCCCGTATGCCGACGGCCTGAATAGTATATACATATATATAGCACGTATAATAATATGTTATTAATAATAATAAAAATATGTAATTTTTGACACGGCAGAACGTGACTTTTTTACTATTTTCTTATAAGATCAAGAGATATGAGACATTATTTAGTACGTTAGGACGTTAGGACTTTGAATCATCAAGAGAAATCTGTAATAAGGTTTTATATATTGAATTACAAATACCTAATAAAAATATTTAGTAGATTTAGTAGATGTAAAACGTTTCGAAAGTATTAAGCAAAGACGGTCTTTAAGTCACGAGTTTGAAGTTAAACAGCGTTTTAAACTGATGATATCCAGGAAAGTTAAATGCATATAAAAGTTTTAAATCCTCTTAGAAAATATATGGAGATTATGGTGACATTGCGGTGGTACATGCTTGTAAATATAGTTTTTGTGGTAGGCCAGTCCCGACATGTTATGGATTCGATTCCCACTCAAGGAAATAAAATATTTAATATTTTCATTTTCCCGCTCTGATAACAAGGCAAGGCGCGGCACCAAGTTCCGCCACTCAACTCAAAGCAATGTCTTCAAAATTCCGCAGGAAATGGGGAACGGAAATGTCTTAATATGAACGGAATGTCTTAACACTATCTAAGTTCCCATCTGCCTATCCTGCTACGTACTGGAAACAGCGTGAAGCTTCAAAATAATATTATTTTCTTTTATCTGTGGCTATTTGTGTAGAACAATCTCTTTCTCTTCTTTCCCTTCAGAACTATCATAAGGCTAGCTCAATGATAACATGTTATAAAATGTACTGCAATTATGAAACAGGAGAGATTGTTTTTCTTATTACGGTAACAGTTACATTTAAATGACTTTTTTAGATATTTATTTACGTAAATATTTGCATTTTTCAAATACTTCTTAGAAATATATAAAAAATCCCACTTCCGTCGAATTTTTATGTTTTTAAATTTGCTATCATAAGGAAAATTACACTAATTTTAAAATGTAAATAAAACACTTTAAGACAAGGATATCATAAATAACTTTAAGAAATTCATTACATATATATATATATATAAGTGTCAGCACAACGCCCGCTCCCCAGTGACCGTCTCCACCAAACTTTTCCTAATACTTATCATTCAAGTCATCCAATATTAAGGGGAAACTTTGCCATAACATTCAACAGGTACCGTCAAAAACTCTTCAACAAATGTAACCTGTCTTAATAATATTCTTATGAAATTTTAGTCGAGATTCGGGACAGTATCGATTTTTGTTTTATTATTCATTTAGCTTTACACTGTTTTATATAGCAGGGTAGCCGGAGAAAACCTGGAATTAAGAGAGTTTGAGCCTCATTTCCTGAGCAGTTTTCGAGGCTTCGTGTGCTAAGTGACAGAGCTCAACGCTGCGCTTTGTCTTCATCGATTACATTAAATTAATATTTACCAGTGCATCTTATTCGAACCATTACAGCCTTATAATATCGATATACAATACATAGAAAATAAATGTAATAAAGCTTTTGGTTATAATACAGAATATTTAAAAAGGTTGTTTTGTTTGCAGAGACGCTCTCAAAGATAAAAATAATCCTTTATTATTACATTTTTACATAATTTTAGAAACAGAGTCTCAAAACGTAAGATATGACAATCGTCATAACAAAAATGCTATAATTGTACGTCAAACAATATAAGGATATAAAGTGAGTGCCGTAGTAATAACTTAACGTAAGAAACAGGAAAAACTGTAACCACGTAATTGGATCTTCAGGTAACGAAAATATCAACCTAAGCAGGTTGGTTAAATAAAAAGAACGATATTAATTTTATTCATTTCCGATATAAAGTGGAACTTTCAGCTACGATGCTAAGTACTTGTGCACAAATATGTATGTATTAATTTTGAATTTGATTATTATTTCCTAGTTTTTTTTTATAATAAAAAATAAAATAATAAACTTGGTAGTATTGCGTTCTCCGTATTATGCTTTTTAAAATGTAGGTGGAAATAATAATATTTCTTTGTATGAAACACAACTTCTCTGCGATGGAATTTAGTTTTTCGTTTCATTAGCTTCACTCTTACTTCCGCATATAGCAGCAATGGCAGAGAACACTTAGTGTTGATGCACTCCGTTTTTTTGATTTGAGACACTGAGTGTTGTGGCGGGACTCA